>VWPU01018378.1:0-32331 GCA_013398955.1 Callaeas wilsoni | reverse complement strand
CCATCACTATTTTCTGTGCTGCCTCACCTTTATGGCATCACTAACTCTCACAAGCAGCAATTACAGTATCATTTCACTGCCTCACATTTTGGTGTATTCATTGCTTCAAAACTACTTCAAAAACATGCTGTCCACAGAAAAAACCCAGTTTATTCTTGGTGACAGAGGGTAACCCAGGCTGTCAGCTTGTCCTACAGCAGTGGAAAAGCAGTGCAACCCCAAGGTACAACATCTTGTGTGCCAAGGCAAAAGGCCTGAAACCCTGAGCTACAGGCTTGGCCCTTTGAAAAAGGCCTTTACTTACAAAGAATTAACATTTCACACAGAGTTACACAGTGAGCTAAATATGCATGCAGAAAAGCATTAAGAATAATTTTATGGTATTTACTTAGTAATTACTCCACTGAATGAAATCTGAGTGTCATTTACTCTAAATACTACAGTTATAAAAACTTTGTTGAGTGTGAGCCTGCAGTAAGTTTCGCATGCATGTGGGAGAGAGAAGGGGTGGAGAACGTCTGGCTCTGAAAATCATCAGAAAAGGCATTAAAAAAAAAAAATCTTACTTGTTTAGGGTCATCAGTGAGAAGCCTAAATTTCCTGGGGTTTTTGCTTCTGGCAAACTTACAGCCATTGAAATACATACTCCATGAACAGCCAAATGAGAATGATGCTCCACAAGTTTCTGGGTCAAGTCCTTGACATGCACAGGTACGACTACAAAAGGAAATAAAGACGCATCGGGTCAGCTGGCAACACAGCTCTTGGGTCTGGGGGTTTTTTTTAGGTCAGTGCTATTTTGCTATTTCTTTTATAATACAGAGCATAACAAAGGAATTTGTGAAATTCATAGCTTAACCAGGTATTTTCTGTTAAGAAAATACTCATGTGTAGAGGGCTGACTTTTCTCCATGAAGACAGTCTCCACTTCCCCAACACTCGATTTTGGGACAGAAATAGAAACACTCAGTTATAGCTATTAAAAAACACCCATGCTTTCATTTTGACTTCTCCAGTTGGCTAACATTTTCAACCAAGAAAACAGCCCTGCTACTAAAGGTTACCCCACATCCAATAGTTCTTGTGTTATGTGCAGCAGTACCATTAACTCCGAATTGATCTGACTTTCTGAGTAGAAAGTAAAAGTTCCGTTTAAGAACACATGTATTAGATTCAGGTCCTCATACAGCTCTCAGAGCCTGTTAAATGTGGGCTACACAGAAATCGGCACACGGGCAGCACTGCAGTTGCAATATATTCTCTAACCAAACTAATTCCCCTCAGGGGCACAGAGAGGAAGATCCTTATTTTGAGTGTTCAACTTCATGTCTACTTTACAAAGTCACAAACCCCCCCTTGGCAGCTGTCAGCCCTGCTGTGCATGCACAGGGCACACTGGTGGTGTTTGGGCAGCGTGCACAGAGCCAGGAGAGAGGCTCCCCGCCGCCCCTCGCCTTGGGCACGGCACACACAACTCCCACTGAGAGCCTTTTCTCTAGGAAAGGCCAGGAACGAGGCGTGATACTGAAATAACACCTGGTGGTTTGGAATTTTAGAGGGATGAGTTGAACTGCTGAACTCTCCAGAACACTGAAAGCTCCCAGGGCAGGGACTCACTCTTCGTTGAGGGCGCAGCGCCGGCTCGTGGGACAGCCGTACTTGCGCAGGCTCTGCGTCAGCTCCTTGTACAGCGTGTCTGCCAGGAGGTGGGGGATCCCCTCCCAGGCCAGGATCAGGATCACGATCACTGCGGTCTGGCAGTGGTGCCCCGCACGCTGACGGACCAAGCACAGCAACTTCTCTTCATCGCTACTTCTTCGGATCACCTGGAAGAATCATTCGGGTTATTCTTTGCTAAGCACAGGCATCGCCTCATGAGCTGCTCTTCCCTGGGACAGGTAAGGCCTGGAAAAGCAAGAAATGCTGCCCAGGGAGTGTCCATTGCAAGCAGGACTGGGAGAGCATCACACACATCTCTGGTGCACAACACGATTTTGTGTTGCTTTTTTACCTGCAGAAGAAATAGCAGTAGATTTTACAGGAGGAGTAATACTTTAGGTGTAGTACACAAACAATAAAGAAGACGCATTGCAAGGAAAATAACCTCTAGAAGGACAACAGATCCCCTGAGAACCTAACATTACCTTGAAAACATGAGAGAAAACATAATGCTGAACACTCCAGAAGGCAGGTACATGAAAAGACACTCCAAAAGCACACACAGGCATGTGCTAGGGCAGTTACCAGTGTTACAGATCAGTACCTAAGATGGTTCCCACCTTGCAAAGAAAAAATAAAAGAAAAATATGAAACAGACCGTGCTCTTAGTGAGGGAAGCAATGGGATTTTTCAGAACATATCCCAAGACTACCTATATTAAAGTTCTTAGAGTACTGAAGCTTTTACCAGCCTGTATGATATATGGAGCAATCTTGTCAACCTTATCTCTCACACACAGACTAACCAGTATGGAACAGTAAGCCACTGAATAAAAATGGGAAAAAATTAGTCCTTACTCCCATATATTTAGGTTTTTGCCACAATCTGAAACAGAGTTGCATTTAAGACCACCAAAAATGCATTAAAGCTAGGTAATACTAGAACATAGTTTATGGAACAGGTTTATTTATTCATCCAACATGTTTTAGCCAGCACTGCCTGCACAAAGCCTCCAGGAAAGGTGTCAACGCTCCAGTGTGAAGCTTCGAACACCACAGGCTTGGCCCTCTCTGAGGCAGTGGAGGCTCCCTCCTCCTCAGCCCTGTCACACATCGGCTGGGGACCGTGTGGCTCTTGCTGTGTGTGCACAAGCCCTGCCCACCTCTCTGCCAGCTCTGTCACCATCTCCTTGCTCCGGGCACGCAGCCGCTCAGCCCAGCCTTCACCCAGCACCCCCTCCATCACCAGAGCTCCCACAGATAACAGACAACATCACTGGGCATGGACCAGAAAAGCAGGAAGGCAACAGTTCACTTGCTCTTTCAATACCTCCAAATACCTGAGCATTCAGGCAGGTTCCCTACTGGACTGCTGTCAAAGCTGCTTTGCTGCCAGATGTGCAGCTGTCATTCATATGTGACCTCCTAGCCTGATCACCTCCGAATATCTAAATCATCTGGACTCATTAAAAGCAGAGACCAAAGCACACTTGCAATGCATCTGCAAATGAAAAGGTTTGCAACGGATGAGCAGCTGGAGAGAGCATCTGTGCAGGCTGAGCAGGAAGAAGCAAGCTTAAAGTTTATCTGTGTCAAGAGAGAAAGTATGGCCCTTCTAAAGTTAATCACACACTCTTACAATCAGCCTTAAGCTTAATGAGAATACAAGTAGACAGAGCATTACTCAAAAGGAGTCTTGGTTGTGACTCCCCAACAGTTCAGTATGTTTTATAAAGAAGAATAATCCAACTCTTTTACATTTAGGTGAGGTTTACAGAAACCTGTTATGACTGATACACAATACAGGTTACTCATGTCAATGCGAGTTTTACATTCCTGAGGCAGCACAGCTCCTTCAAGCCAGAACAACTTAATTTTGTTACTCAGTGTGAAATGATGCTTATACTTTTTTAATTTTTAAAAAAATTATTTCTAGGCTGTAACTAGAATAGCATGGTCTGGTACTGTACAACATCAGGTTGCCCTTTTTAGGTTCTCTTATAGCTCTAAACTAGAAATAGAGTCCAGGAAAAGTGACAAGTGAACACAAAGAAAATTTATCATTTCCTTTAAACCAAGACCACACTTTCCTGGAGTTAAATGCAGCTGGAATTTGCTTCATTATGTATATAGAAGAGAATCCGATACGCTTCTTGGACCCCAAAACATTTTAGAGTCCATCACCTTTGGGACCACAAAGGCAGCGAAGGGATTTATGAATTGTGTGAATCTCATTTCTGTGCATCAGGTTACACCATGTGCTCACCCGACTCCACAGCTGGAGCGCTCCTGTCCTCTGTGCCCAGAGATCAGGCTCTTCTCCCACCTGGTACAGGCTCCAAAGAGCCCACTCTGCACCACAGCAGGCCCACGGCCAGGGACAGTGCAGCCAGAGCTGGAGCCGAGCTGCTCTCCCATAGGAAAAGCAGCTGTTTTCTCATAGGAACTGAGGATTCCCTCCACATGCTACCCCTGACATTCTCACAGAAGTAATAAACTGAGTCTCTCTTGTGTAATAATAATAAATCCACAGCAATGCCACACTCAGTGTACAGAAAAGTGGTTTTGAGCAGGACAACTAAACTCTGGAGTGTTTCCTCAGACTGGGAACAATGCAGAAATCAGCTGGCAAACCTTGTGTCCAAAGGTTTTTGGTATTACTCATGATTTCTGTGATGTAGTTAGCAACAGTGATAAAGTAAATAATTTAATACTTCAGTTTGTTTAATTTTGGTCCCTAATGCATTTAAAAGGCATGAGAAAGTAATCATTTGTTAAGTGGAGGGACTTAAAAGCTAGGGTTTTTAGAATGGGAAAATAAAAACCTTTCCCCTGCAATTGCTTTTCCACGCAAGTTAACCATGACTGACTGTCTGACTCACACTGAAAAAATAACATAATCAACAAAACAGACTTGTAACAAGTTTGTGAAGCATTATGTAACACTTAAATGCAGCAAGCAATAGCACAAGATGAAACAGCCTCAAGTTGCCCCAAGAAAGGTTTAGATTGGATATTAGGACCAATTTCTTCACAGAAGGGACTGTCAAGCCTTGGCACAGGCTGCCCAGGGCAGTGATGGAGTCAGCATGCTTGGAGGAATTTAAAAGACATGCAGATGTGGTGTTTAGGGATGTGGTTTAGTGGTGGACTTGGCACTGCTAGCTTAATGATGGGATTCAATGATCCTAGAGGGCTTTTCCAGCCTAAATGATTCAGTGATGCCATGGTACTGCAAGTATGCAGGGCCAGATCACCCCTGAGCTCAATTCAGCAAGGGCTCGATGTCATCAGTGCTAAGCATCCATCAAGACTCCCACATCAACAATGAATAAGCTGTTCCAGCTGCAACACAGGACTTCTGGAAAGAACAAAACCTAACAGACTTCCCCACAAAGCTCAACTGATACCCACTGGCCCCGCTCTGTACTCAGCAACAGGGCGTGAAGTGACAGGCTACCCACTCCCTCACCTGTGTGGAAACACTGACATGGGACACGGCCCCTTCCACAGAGCTTCCTTGGAGCACTCACATATTGGGCACACAGTACCATCAGTATCATCCTTGTAGGTTGCTAATTTGGGCAGGATGCTCAGTTATTTTGACCGTTTTTAATGCCAGTTTTGTCCATCCCTCTGGTGCTGTAGTTGTGCACCCACCACTACCACGGTCTGCATTCCTACAGCTATCCAGGTGTCCTTGTTGATGTGTACATCCAAAGGAAGGCAGCAACTCAAGTAATTCATTTTATCAGCTAGCCCAGATAGTCTCAAACAGCAGAATCTGAGAATATGAGCCAGCTTTCAAGGTAAGCCACAGCCAGCTCAGACACAAACACAATCAACAACTCTTATGGCAACACACCACAGCTACACCTCTGTTTCTACAGCCACAAAGGTCTAAGCTTACTCAATTTTCTTACCAGAAGGCATGAGCCAAAAACTACAGCGGATTTATTGAACAGGTGCCATATGCAGCAGAATTTGTTCCAGCAACTTAGCAGCAAGTTATGGGATAAACAAGAGAAGTTAAGATTTTTCACACCTTTGCATAAAAGGCTAGTGAAGAGACAGAAAGGGCTTGTAAAAACTGAAGAGTACAAGAACGAGGTCAGAGTAGCAGACTGTCCAGCCTTATCCTGACCCTGACTAACAGCAGCTGCCTACGGATGAGCAGCAAAGAAGGCACAGGGATGTGGAGATGGTTCTCAGTGAAGCCAGGCACCTTCCAGCCACCCACCAGCAGCTCAGAGGATGTGCTCTCTCCCAGCTTTTCAAAGATTTGCCTTTTCTGCATTTCTCCACTCATTTTTAAATCCATGCAGCAATTTACCACCCACTACATTACTAGGAAAGCTTAATTACAGATTATGTGACAGAAAAAACCATTACCTTTCCTTCCTGCAGAGCTTGCTCCCTGCCAGTGCCCTCCAGTTTTGATCCAGGATGAGACTGGGTAAGACATTGCTGTTCAGCTCTCCATGCCACCAGAGATTTGAGAGAGCCCTGCTTTCTTCTCCCCTTCCCTCCCTGCCAGGCTGGCCAGTCTGCACCTGCCCTTCCCAGCTGTGCTGTGCTTTCTGGAGCTGGGGACCAGACCCAGCCAGTACCTCGGCCTGAGGGGCAACACGCTTTCTCACAGAGGCAGAACTATGTTCCATGATTTCTTTGTTCTTCCCCAATAAATCTCACCAGTTTCTCTTGCTATTTCCATCAAAACTGAACAAGCTGATGTCTAATGAACCATTATCTTGAGCACTAACACCCCAGTGTCCATCACTGCGAATGTGAAACCACAACACTGCTTTTTGTGGGACTTTATATTTATCAAGTGAGTTTTAGCTATTATTTTAGTGGCCATTTGTTCTGATTGCAAGACCTTCCTGCTCTTCATGATGCCTATCCCTCCTCTTCATTATTCTACACAACTTTTTATCATCAGCAGCTTGGCTCCTGTCTCCCACTTTTTCAAACCATTTCTCAATGGTTTGCAATGAACAGCATCAGTAAAGTTACACTATCAATAAAAACTGCTTCAGCTGTCCAAATGCTCGAGTTCTACTTCCTTGGCAGGAGCTCCAGAACAAGGAATAAGTACACTGGGAATAAAAATGTCCCGAGACATAAGCCAGTCTATCTAAATTAGCACGTACACGACTTATGAAAGTAGCTAAGAGTCAGCCTGCAGAAGCTCAGTGCACCAGATGCTGAATTACCACATGCATGAGAAATTACTTTCCAATTACCATCACCAGAAGAGCTGTGTTAACTTTAACATGATAAAAACCAGACACCGTTAGCAAAGAGCACAAAATTTTAACTGCGTTAAATACACTCCTGTAAATTACTGGATAACCCCCCCTCAAAACAACAGAACTAACAAAAACGTCCTTCTCAGGTTTTTTTCACCACTGTGTGGTTCCACTGCAATATTCCCTGCAGCCCATTCTGAATTTCTTCAGTAAAATAAATGATGTCTCCTTTGCAGGGTATCAGTAATTGATTTGAAAGTGAGAACATACTTAACTGTTCCCTGTAATTTCCTGAAACAAGAAACTCATTTAGAACACTGTGGCTCCAAGTTTTCTAACCTGCAGATTTTGCCTCTGTACAGAGTCCGTGTATGGAGATCCCTCACCACAGGACAAGATTCTGCTAAGTTACAATTCCTTAATAATCCACCAGTGCAAGGTGCTGTCAAACCTGCTCCCGTTCTGGCAGCTGGTGCTGTGACAGACAGCAGGACAAATGGCCCAACTTGTCACAGGAGTCCCCCTCCTTTTTCCTAACTGCCCCTTAAACACACACTAACCCACATTAAAACTCTTTTTTTACTGGAAAACGTTACATCCTTTTATTCTCCGCACATCTAAGAGATACTAAAATGGAAATAAGTTCCACTTTGCTGAATTCTGTCTTTGTGGTGCTAGCAGACCACATCAAAGGAGTTAGCTCTAACGGCTGCTGTGAATCCAATCCTGCAAAGCTCCTTAGCCATTTCTGCAGGAGTATCACCGATGTGCAGTATCTGCAATTATCTGCAAACACTTCTTTTGCAGTTGCTCCTGGCACTGGTGCTGCAGTGCTTACAGATGAGCAGATTGCAGCAATTACAGGGTGATTCTTCTGCAGCCACACCACCAGCACTGCAGAAGTGAGGACAAAACCCATGTCTCAGCTCCCAATGCCCTTCCCCTCCTCACTCCTTTCAAGCTTCCCCTTCTGCCAGACAGCAGCCATGGAAGCTGCACTTGGTTTGGCAGGGATGTTTGTTCAGAGGCCACATTGCTTTAAATAAAGTAGTGATAACACCAAAATTCTTGCTCGTTAATAGTACTTAACCTTGTTTACCTTAACATAGCTTTTCTCCTTCATTTTTACTTTATTACTTTTACTTAAAGAACGGCTTTACTTTGGATGATGCTACAAACATTTCTGTCCAAAATAAACTTCTCTAATTCTGTATTTAGCCAACAGTGAAAATAGTGCCTGCACAGCTACACACACGAACATAATGTGGTACAACACTGTGGCAAGAAAGTGATGCTCTAACAAAACAGTATCCAAAAAAGTGAACAAAACCCCCACCAACCACCCTCTCTATCTGCTAAAAATATTGCCTTGGAAACTTCTCCTATGGAGAACATCACTTAATCATAAAGACAGTTCAATAAATGAAATAAAAGCACAAAGTACAGAGGCTGTTTAACGCAGAATGGAACTGCACATCCTAATTACACCTGTGTCTAGGAGATAGTCAGTCCAGCAGAATTTAAAGTCTTTTTCAAATCTATTTTAAAAATTCCCCACTCACGTTCCAAATTGCATGACAGCTTCACTGTCCCCTACCAAGCAGGGCTGCACCGGAACTCCTGACCCCTTAAGTGCCAAGCAAGAACAGAAAATAACAATTGCAGAGCCATTTTCCTTTAATAGATTACACTGCTCTTCTACTACTAGCAGTAACTGATAGAGAGAGAGCTGAAGCAGGAGTAACTTCTGCATTTTCTCACTTTCTCAATTCCCACTTTCAATGACTTTCTCAACTCAAACCAAACTAGCAAACTGAAAAAAACAAATCTTCTCTGCATCTATAGAACAGTTTATCGTTACTAAGGCTCACTCAGCACTTCACAAATTGCAGTTTCTGGCATTTAGTTACAAATTCGTACTGGTTCAGTGATCTAGAAAATCTCGATTATAATAGTGGGCTATCTAAGTATTAGTTTAAAAACATTAGTTTTAGTGGCTAATATCAGGTTTGTGTTTGTACAGGACTGTAATGAGGATTTTTATCTGGTTTTATTCCACCCCTTTTTTAAAAATTTTTTATACAGCCTACTAATAAACAGCCAACAAAGAAAATAAAGATCTGTCAAGCTGTAAATAAAAAACTCAAATAAGGCAAACAGTACACAAGTGAAAGAGTCTAAGAAACAACTTCCAAAAGGCATAAAAGCACCATAGCACTGTATTGTCAAAGAAATTAGAGCTACCACCAAGATAATAGAATCCTTAGTTTATAAAGAGTAACAGAATATTTGGTTAATAAAAATCTAAAAACCAAACTCAAAGAAACAAAAAAACAGAAGAAAAAAAATTAAAAGCATTCAGAGAAGATAAGGCTCAGATGTTCACAAATAAGAAGTTTGGAAAGATTCCCATGTCAGAAAAGCTTCACAGGGGACACCCAAGAATTGTTTTCCTGAGGTTAAAGCCCTGACAAAAGTGGTTAGAGGACAATTGTAAAAAACAAAAACACACAAAACATAAAGCCCCATTCCTTGCCCCCCTAAAAAAAGGAGTTTGCCAAGTTCAGATGATACTCACAAAAGAAACTCAGGGATGAAACAACTGCAGTATTAAATGTGATGTGCATTGTCTTGATCTTTAATACATTATTACCAGAGGGCCTGGAGATTCCCAAGAGGACCTGGCTTTGTAAAAAGCCCCCGGAAGAAATCAGTTGATGCTGTGACCGCATCAGCCTGGTATCTGTGTGGGCAAGACAGGGATCACCCAGGGAACCTGATGCACAGGGAGGGCTCAAACTTCTCAAGTCACAGCTCAGCATTTCTGTGGGTCTGTTTTTGGACAGAGGATGGACTCTGAGTTGGGCATTACCATGCAGGAATGAGAATCTGGCATAATGATTGAAAACACTTTGAAAATGCCAAATCGCTGCTCTGCAACAGTGAAAAAGTGAAAAACAACTGCAAGGAATTACTGGTAATGGAGCACAGGGCTGAAATCATTATTGCCAGCATTTGAACTTCCAGCATAAGGGAACAGGAAGGAAAGGAAGAAGACGATGACATTTATGAAAGGCAACTGAACACATAAACACTGCCTCCAGATGAGGGAAGCACAAAGCTGTGAATTACTGCAAACCAAATGAGTCTTCTGGAAGGCAGCTGCCCTGCTCTTCCACCTCTGTGCTGTTGACCAGCCATGGAGACACGATATTGGCAAAAAGAACCTTGGTCTGGCCTGGAGGGTTTTGTCATTTCTTCTCCCTCTTTTTTTTTTTTTTCCAGAGCTGGAGCCTTAAAAATTGCATTGCAACTCCAAATGAAGGCAAAAGATAGCAATGATACCTTAGGTGATCCAAGTCGACATCCACTGAAACCAGGAGAAGGAACCCGCAGGAAATGGATTTAATCCAAAACCAGCAAGACCCACAGCTCAGCTCCCTCTGAGGTCAGCACTGATGTGCCTTTGGCTTCAGTGCTGCAGGATGATGCTGACAGTGAGCTGAGCCACTCACAAATTCATCAACCCTTTCACATAAATTGAGGTAATTATAATTCACCATCACACAGAGCAGGAGAAAACCAAACCACAACACATCTGTTAGCAGCTAAAGCTCTGATCCAACCGTGGGACTGGTGAGTCCAGTCACCACTGGCTGGTTCTAGGGGATGCACAGTAACATGAAACCTTTCATTACACGAACAGGCTACTAGGAGTGTCAGGCCAGTCATTTCAGTACTTTGAAGCCTTTTTTTCTTTAACATACTACGAAACAGTATGATGACTTGGACAAAGCAAAAAAGCAAAAGAAATCCAAACAGAAAAGAAGGAAGAATACATTTACCCCAGGAAGTGTCCCAGAACAGTAAGTTATTTTCTGACCACACACTTGTCACCTACACAGATATCCACACATTTGGAATCTGTGGCAAAACTCTATTAATTCTGTTTTGACAAACAAATGAGACAATACAATTTGATGGGGAAAAGAAAAAACCCCAGAGGTCAAGCAATGTTCTTGCTGCCTCATGCAGTGAAAACAATCACAAACTCATCTCCCCAGTTCAAGTGGGTGTCAGTCTGACACCTACACATAGAACAGGCACAAGGTTTCCAACTCCGGGCAGTATTTACTGAAAATGCTTAACTAATAGGAGCATTCTTGTTCATATCCAGAGGTATCACCCTAAAATACAATACTTTAAAAAAATACAGAAGAGATGCTTATTCTTAAAAGAGTGAAAGATAATAATAATTCTGCAAATTTATGCCAACCTGACATCTAAGAAAAGAGTCTGTCCCAGAAGATGTTTAGCACACCAGCTGCATGTTGGAAGTCACTTAAGAGAAAATAACTTAGGAGACAATCAGTATTATGGAATGCAGTCACTAACAGAAGAATGTATGGACACAGGTATTTTAGAAAGCGTCCTCTAATTCTAAAATGTTTCTAATGAACCAAAAAGATAAAATAACCTAGTGGAAATAGGGAAAATTAATTGGGAAAAAATAGTTCCATGTGATCTACAGGTAAGTTCCATTCTTCTGTCCTGTTTGCTTCAGCAGAGCTCTGTCCCAGTGCTCTCAGCAGCGAGTCCCTCGGGAGCCTTGAGGGCAAGAGCGTGTCCATCTGCAAGCAGAAATGAGTCTGTTCCAAAGGACACTGGGAATGAGTACGTGAAAGTCCCTGTGCAGCTACAGAGCCTCACGGCTGCAAGTATCAAAGAGCACAGCAAACCTTTTCCAGACCCTTTCAAACAAATCTCACCATCCAGTTCCTTCCGTTATAGCCAAAACCCAAACACGCTCCATAAAAGGATTAAAAAATCCTTTCACTGCCCATGAAAAATTAATGCAACACATTAAGAACATCAAACCACAATGTGGATCTTATACAGGATGGAACAGTTCTACAGGAGATGTCAGGGATTCCCTTCTCTCTCTTGTACTGAACAGCCACGCAGTAACAGCAGACTCAGAAACACCTTCTTCCTCTTCAGGTGTGAACTCCCACAAAAGAAAGTCACTGCTCCCCTAGAACCTCAGTTAAATGAACATTAAAGCTGCATCTCACAAACATTTTACACACAGAAAGGTGAAAATCTAACTGGAGAGCAGCTCCCCATACCTTAAAGCAGCCCTTTCCACAGGCACCCCAGCACTTTCGGACTGCCACACTGCACACACCTGTGTCTGCACAGGACCATAAATCCTGCCACTTCTGCCTTACATAAAACACAGAATGTTGATAGTGGCAACAGAAAAATCAAGGGTAGCAGTTAGTTTTAAATGCCTTCTTCCTTTTAGCTGCTCACAATTGTTTCTATGGTAAAATTTTTAGCTCCTGTCCTCTGTTAAAACGAAGTGTTTTACTTAACTGAAACACTGAAAAAAATCTTTCCATTCTTTTTGGGTCAGTTGTTTATGGAATTAGTTTTAAATTTTTTTTTCTTGGATACTGGATTTGTTATTAAATATTATGTGAAGCACAAGCACATATGTGATTCCCTTCTGAAAAGCAGTTTATGTATTGAGTACAAAAAACACATTTTGACTGTTCCAAGCACAAGCAGTAAATGTTTAACATGCAAATTCCCTCACATACAATATGCAATAACCTTATTTTTGGCATGCAGTTACAAACACTACCCTACCAACCGTACAGTTACCTTCACAGTTTTTTCAATCAAGTCTGAAATTCCTAAATACCGCAATACATTTTTTTTCTTTTAACAACCAAGTTCTTTTATTATTTTCCAAAACTCAGTTTACAAGATTTCCAGTCTACTTTTTACCTCCCTCAGTGGTTTCAGCAAAGATTAAGGACAATCAATTCTTTCCAAGCTCTCTCCTGGAGCTTGTGTTTGTTACCTCATTTCCTGGCTCCTATGAAGCAATATGAGACAAGACTTTGGTGAAAACCATCATCATAACATTTACATTTTCAAATACTGAGTTCAGTTCCTCAAAAATAGTAATGAACCCCTGGCATATGAGATAGAAATTCTTCCATCACTCTCTTTTCTTCAAGTGGTCATGCAACTGAGAAGGGTTTTTAAAAATGTTCCTGGATAGTTTTCCAACTCTCCCAAGCAACCATCTCTTCTTTTCTCTCTTTCACAATTCCCAATGACATATTTCACAAGACACTCCAACTTTCAGCCACTCTCAGGGTATTTCTACCCTTGTTCATCTCCGCTAGCTCTGTTAAACCTCTCCCTTTCACACTCATTCAAACCACAGCACATAACATATGGCGCCACACCTTATATTTAAACAAAAGAGATAAAAAATTGTTTTCCTTAGCTTCATCATTCAGGCAGACTTTTCCATCAATTAAAAATCAGATCTTCATTAAAGATCATATTAGATTTGAGGTCAAGGACTGCACATCATTTGAAGCCACACAAAACAACTTTACTGATTTAACATAAAAACTTACCCACTTGGCAATTGGACAGCCCTGAGAGCTTTTTCCTTCCTTTCCTGTATAAACCACTACCTCTATTCTTACAGCGCTTCCTTTTGCTCCATACCTGCATTGAAAAAGTTCATGAGTAAAACAAACTACCATACACCATTTTAAAAGAGGAAACATTTTCAACAAAAGATTAATGAATTTATTTTTAGTGAGAACAGAAAAAAACTCAAAATATTTATAAAACAACCAAAAAAAACCCTTTTAATTTAAAACTCTACTTGCAAGAGTAGTTTTTGACATCTCTCTTCTGATAAACTTCTGCCACAAAGTAAATGTTACCTGGATAAGAAAACGTTATCTGCATATAAATCCTAGTCACTAATATGACCTTTTTCTTTCCAGTCTGCCACAGCTTCTTCGCAGGTAGGACACCAGAAAATCTTATTCTGCCAGCTGCTGATCTCTGTCCTTCCTATTGACTTCAAGGGCACCTCAGAGCACACTGCTTGGACTCCAGCCCTGAGGCAGCAAGGGCTCAGAAAAGAAACACGGCTTTGGAACTGAAGCGCTCGTGCTCACCTCATGCACATCTGAACAAGAAAACACTTTACAAATGAGTACTGGAAAAAGCTCAGCTAAACATAGCACTTTCTCAGAGCTCTACTTCTTCCCTGTTTAGACAGTCAAAAATACAATGAGCATTAAAAGCTGAATTTTCCTCACCTGTTCTCCATAATTTCTCTCACAGCAGCAACACTTGGTCCTGTCCCGAGGTGTGTGTAATAGGGGCCTTCATCTTTTTCTATAATTTGCTCTGTAAGCAGGTAAAGAAAACTATGTTGGCACATACAAAATTTATTTACCCCATTAAAAGTAAACTTAGAAACAGTTTACAGAAATGCCTTCCAAATTAAATTAGAATACATAAAATTTGAACCTGAAATACCATGAATAAAGACTATGATAAGCTTTTCTCTTCAAACACTTTGAAATTATTTTATGCTTATTTCCTCCGATGATTCTGGTAGCATTTTTTAAATGTTATAAAGTAAAACCCTAATTATAGCAGTATTTTGCATTCTTTAGAATTTTCATTAGAGGAGCTGGCATGTATTGCCTAAGTAAAATTCCCAATATCCTTGTTGGTGGGAACACTGTTAATTCATTTTAGACAAAGGGGAATTGAGGGCAATAAAATAAATTAATTGATAATCATATCCTACAGAACAGAAAACATAACCCAGGCCTCTTAACAAGCACTCTGTTGATTCAGAACATGAAAGCCAAGGTGAAGCAATCTGCCTGTGCACGATTTGTTGTGAAGGCTCTGCCTTGCCTTTCCATCTGGGTGCCCTGCTAGTGACAACACAGCGCGTCTCACACCCCCAGCCAAGCCGTGACTGCACAACCCTCCGGGCAGAGGTGCTCTGACATCTCCTGCTGCAACAGAGTTACTCTGCAGGTGGGCCCACCTCAGCTCCACCTGAGCTCTCCTCCTCCTGGCCAGAGGCGTCAGGAGCCTTGGACATGGACTCTTCCAGGCCATCCCACAGCGGCCATGGGGACTAACAGTGACAGGACAAGGCCACCCCCAGCCATGCTTTCCTGCTTGTCTAACAGATTTAAGCAACAAGGACAACACGCTGGGACACTGTTGCCCAGCCCACTCCAGCACAAACCAGTTCTAGACCATCAAAATCATGACCTGATACAATGCAGGTAAGTACACAAAGCACAAGTCAGCAGTGGCAGAACGACGAGCAGAGAAACTCCCATTCCTCCAGGTTTAAATTTAAGTGGAGGGTTTAAACCTGCCAGCTGCAGTACGAAAAATACTCAATTCTGCTGTGCTCTGCAGGCCCAAAGAACACCAAGCAGAAGTTACAAAGGGGGGAAAGATAAACTCCTCCTGTCTTCTAATGGTGAAACACTGATTCTCTTGCAACAGCTGTCACATACACTTCCTCACATTAAAGGAAGCAACATGAGCACACCTCCATTTGAAACATACAGGCAAAAGTTAGCAAAAACACTTACCAACACAGTCACAAGTTGGCAATTCAGATTGTCCTTTTTTGGTAGGTGTGTCTATTAAATTTTTTGTAGGGGTATCAAGAAACTTCATAGGTGATTCAAGGAAACTGCTGAGCGTGTTTTTTGCTGGGGAACACCCTGAGTCGCCTGTGCTCTGGGCGTGGTCAGTACCCAAACTGGCTGATGTCTGAACGGTCACCTCACCCACACACTCCATATTCCTGAGAGCTTCAGCAGAACCTGGTACCTGGGCCCCACCACAGGGAAAAGGCAGCACCTGTGACTTCGGATCTACCTGTTGTTTGACCTGCTGAACATAGGCTTTGTTTTCACTACACATTTCGTTAGCTCTCAGGTTAGACTGGTTAAAAGTTGGTGGCAAAGGATGCGCCTGACTGACATTTGCTGTTTGCTGTACCTGAGAATTACATTTTTCTGTAAACATCTGAAGGTTTTCGGTTGGTCTTTTCAACAAGGATGCTGTTTTCAGCTGCGAAACAGCCAGAGGATTACGGGAGGACAGGTCGCTATGTTGGCTACGCGCAACAACTTCATTTTTCAGTGGATCAGTGCCTAGTGGGTCACTGGAGCCCGCAGTTTTCATTTGCTCATTCACCACTTCACAGCCAAACAACCTGTCTTTTTTTTTCTCCTGCGGTGCCTCAGGCAAACACCTGTGGAATTTTATCTGTGCTTGTGGGAGAAATAATCTAGTTTTTTCTTGTGATGCTAAAGTATTTTGACTGAGCGCTCTCTGTACTTTGGTTCTTGGAGATTTTTTTTCAGACTGAGCTACCCTGGAGTCCTGTGGCATGGTTTGACCAAGCTTGTGCAGTTTTGATGATATCCAAATGTCCTGCAATTCACTATGCTGGCATGACAACAGCTCTAGCTGGTTTTGATTATTTTGTTGATAGCGTGCTTCTTGAGGCTTCTTTTTGTGTCTTGGTTTCCATGGCACAGCATTTCCTTTCTTATTTGTTGCTTGTTTTTGCTTTAACAGTAAGGAACTATAATTATGCCTAAAAAATACAGATTCTTTTTTCTGCAACACATCTTGGTTATATTTTGGCTGCCTCTCATGTGATATTAGATTAAGCAGTGATGCCTTTATGTCATTCTTCTGCTCTGGGTTTGTCTGGTTTGACTCAATCAGCGCTGCCAGTTGAGTTAGCTGTGCAGCTACATCCTCTTCATCCTGGCTGTGAATTCCTCCTTCTTTAATGAAAGAACTACCTTCCAATTTCAAATCATTACACGGTGGCTTCTGCTCTAACTGGCCAGGCGTTTCCAAGTTGTTCCTTATTTGCTGGACATTATATGAAGCATTGCAATACCCTGCGAGGGTGACGGGCTCAGGAGCACAACTCTTCTTGGAATCATATCCTGAAAACAATGCTGCATCAGGTGTTAAATCAGATGAAGTTTTGGTATCTCCTGAGGATAACTGCAATTTATACATCTCCCCAGCCAGATTGGCAGGTTTATCACACAATTCAGACACTGAACTTTGGCCATTGTATAACACTGCCTTATTAGGGAGCTGCTTCTGCGAGTAAGCGCAGTGAGCCAAGAGCTGTTGCTCATTCCGTAAGTAAGTGTCTTTGATTTCTTGTAATGCAGAGGATGTAAAGGAGGATGAGATATCCCTTTTAAAACTATGGAGCAAGCTGGAAGTTGTTTCTCCTGCAAGTTCAGTACTTTCAGTTTTAGCTGGTGAAGTTGTTTCTAAAGGAGCTTCAGACAACTGTGTTAAAGCTTCAATAGCTACAACCTGCTCCAGAGTTAAATTTCTGGTTTTAATCAGAGACAAGAACGTCGCCTGGAGTGCAGAATTCTCAGGCTGTGTCTCCACATTAGGTACTTTAAAGTCATCCTTCCCTGCCTGCAGCTCCTCTTCAGGCAGCGGAGGACAACACAAGCTTTCTTGCAGATCCAAGCTGGAACCTGTCTGCAAAACTGACTTATCAGAATACTCAGAGATGCTGCAAGTGCAGTTTTCCTCTTTCAATAAAACATTCTCTTGGTTTTCAGGGGGAACACAGCCAGTGCCACTCTCCAGAGTGCTTACTACGTTATTCAGATTGCTACCCTTCGGCCATTGCATGTGGGAGTTGCTCGTCAAATCTGTCCTTTCCTCTGCAGATACATTTCTCAGTGAAGCAACTGCTTCTGGTGGTGAATAATGCAGGGTTTTTATGCCATTTTTGATGGTGTGCACAAAGGATTTTTTTGGCTCAGTGAACTGGCTGGGAGAGGCTGCTCTTTCACTGTGGTCAGCGTGTTTCAAGTGTTCGGTGCCCGTCACGGCTCCATGGATGTCGCCGTTGACATGGACGCCAAAGGATGGCTTCTCGTGATGTGCCCACTTCTCTGCTTCTAAGCCAGTCATTCTCTCTTTCTCCTTAGACTGCACATTTTCAATGGGTACTGCTTGGTTTGTCTTCACCCTGTATTTTTCACCATGACCACATATACTGCATTCCATGAGTTCTGGTCTGCGGCCATTTACTGGTTTGTTTTCTAAATTTGCCTATAAAACAATAATAAAAAACCCTTGTTGTAACAGCTGTTCAAAGCACATTAAAAATAAGAAGCTTCATATTTACAGCAATTAAACCTTACTTTGACAGATACAAGGAGTATCCTAATTAGGCACAGACACTGGAAAATAAACAAAACAGGAAGTTATAAAATAACCTGAAGGCTAAAGACCCTATCCATATTTATAGCTATTTTTCCCCACTGTTGAGGGGCAGAGGAAGAAATTGTGTAAATGTGGTGGTGGCGGGAGACTAATGAAATGACTAGTCAGATAAAGGATGCTAGCATTTAGAATTAGATGTAAGGATTCAATTTTTAATTAATTTGCATGAGCAGATTAAAAAAAAGGTAAAAAACTTATGTTAAAAGCAAGACTGAAATCCAAAGGATTATACCACAAAGTTCACCAGTAATTTGGCATAATTACATTCATTTGGCTAGACTAATAAACTGGCTAAACCAAGACACCACTTGGTTGGACACCCTAGCTAATCCTGAAAACCGGCCACTCTTGCTTTAAGTCCTTACATAATTACAAACCCTAAGCAGAAATGAATAGAAAGCCAATTTACATCAGCTCACGTGGAAGTTACTCTTTAAACAGTTGTTTAGCTTCTGTATTTAGACGGAAATTTCCAGGTTTCTCAACAGTCTCTCATGTAAGCTATTCAAAACTGTATTTTAGTAAATGCTACATTTTAATATTTTGTTAAATATGTTCTTCACCTTCACTGATATTATACAGTTTATGTGGTTGAAGCAATGTCAAAATCTAGACAGAGCCAGAATATTGTGTCCTGGAAAGAATACATACATATGGGCCTTAAGATAGTATTATGGATATGAAGTAAGGAGCTATGCAAAGCAAAAATAAATTAAGGCAGAAACTCATGCAGAAGCAGTAATTAAGGCAGAAATCCAACTTTCGTTATGCAATTTTTGGAAACTCCTTTTGTTCTGTTATGTTATTCAAATTTTATTGATATTAAATTTCCTTTCAAAAAATAATTTTAAATCACAGTAGATAGTGCTGGTCCTTTATCTGATTGCAACACTTAAGAGTTGTTCAATCTTCTGTAACCTTAAGCTGTACTTAAAGGAAAACCAGGACTGCTTTTCAAATTAGCTATCAGCAACACAGTGGGCTAATTAACCCTATGCAGGCACAGTACCTCACAGCAGTGCCCAGAAAATCCCACCCGGTATGAACCAGGCAGTTAACTCAGAGATGGTTCTGTGCTCATACCAACAAAGGGCATGGACTTCTGAGAAAACTCAGGGAAATAAATGCAAAACAGATCTATGATTAATTATAACCACTGAGATGGAACCGCCACAAACCCCCAGGCAAAACAAGGCACATGGAGCCAGCTCCATCTGGAGCTCAGTGGTCACCTTGCAACTGATAAAACACAAACCCAGGAATCCACAGCATGTCCTAGATGTTATGAGAGGCACCATAACTTCTCATGGAAACGTTATAGAAAAACATGTCCAGCACCTATGCAGCTAAGCCAAGCCTACAGATATTATAAACAAAAAGATTCCTTGTTTAATGTCTTTTCACTACACATAAACCCAGGAATCCATAGCATGTCCTAGATGTTATGAGAGGCATGGTAACTTCTCATGGAAACGTTATGGAAAAACATGTCCAGCACCTATGCAGCTAAGCCAAGCCTACAGATATTATAAACAAAAAGATTCCTTGTTTAATGTCTTTTCACTACACATAAACCCAGGAATCCATAGCATGTCCTAGATGTTATGAGAGGCATGGTAACTTCTCATGGAAACGTTATGGAAAAACATGTCCAGCACCTATGCAGCTAAGTCAAGCCTACAGATATTATATATAAAAAGATTCCTTGTTTAATGTCTTTTCACTACACAGATCCTGACTAATGGTCTGCGAGCCAGAGCTCCTCTGGATCCTGGTGATTTTCTGTGAATGATTCCCAGACCCAAGGGATCACTGAGCACTTCCTAAGGGATCCACAAATGCTGAACAGCTCCCACCATTCTATTGCTAGCTGGGGTAAATGCATTGCACAGGTCTCTGGAAGTGTACAGAAAATATTTTAAGGGTCCACCATAAAAGAGTAAAACTGCACAACTCTATACCTGCACAAAAGCTGAATTTTGATTACCTCAACTGCAGAAAGAAGTGGAATATGAAATTGTTGTTCCTTCTTAGGCAAAAGTACATCTAATACCTCTACCAATCCAAAAGATTCCCAACCATGTAAAATTGTTATTAAAAATTATTTAATCAGACAATTGAGAGGCTGAGGACATAAAATCAAATAGACGAAAACTAATTCCCCATCAACTGCACATTTTCAACACAACACCGCATTTTGTATTCCATTCATTGTTATAGGGATTGTTCACTCCATTAAAAAAACTAATAACCCAAGTCTGGTAATTAGGAAGCAATAAGAGGCGTAGGGAAGGAAGAGGTTTCCTCCACAATTAGCAGAGATGAGAAGATCTGACACAGAATCCACTGACAGCACTCAGTACCAAAGTGTCATCACAGTCCCCACAACTAGACTGCTCCTCAATAAAATACTTTATCTGATCAAAAAAGCACTGCTACACTCAAAAATACTCAGGATATTCCCTAATCTGCTAGTACTGTACAGGTACAGTGCTGTGTCCCTACAGAACCCCAGCGATCTCAGCAGCAAAAGTGGAATTGCTTAAAAAAAAATTATTCTTCATAGTTCATATTTTCCACTAACATTACTAGAAGCTGCCCACATGCAACGAGGAAGAAAAAAACCCAGATGAATCATATCACTGGCATGAGTTAGTTCGTATTTTATTTTTCCACATGAAGACAAAATATTGTCATAAAATCAGATGTTATTGTTTTAATCAAACTCTGCCTTTTGAGCACTGTGTTGCTTTATCTCCTATTACTGAACTGCAGTGGATCCTAAAAGATACCTTTTCTTTTCCCTCACAAACAGAAAAGGCCACTGGATAATCTGTTAGTATGTGAAGTCAGTATTTCCCACCACAAAGAGAAATGCAGACACACTACCAGGGACAGAGCTCATTTGATTCTTCCCCTCAGCCTAGGAACAATCTGTCTCCAAGTGCTGAATCTGGATGCAAAAAAACCAGCGAAAACTACAGACAAGGATACTACAACCCCAAGCAACAGTGTTAACATTCACGGGAGTTAAGCACCTAGGTCTGATCTGAGCAGCTTCCAAGGCTTTTACACAAATGTCATGAAAAGCTGAAGAATAAAGCAGATCAATACTCGTAATTTCCTCTCTCTCTCATTAAGGAGAGCTCTACTCTGCCTGGAGACATGAGCCACTAACAAATCATGCTCAAGCTTGGGCTCGGCTGCAGTTTGTGCTATTAGGACAGGAACCACAGAGTCTGCTGTGGCCATTGCTGCATTACTTAAACTTCAACCAGATATTATCTCATATATACACACAAGAATTCACTCTGCGAGCTAGGGCTTCCAGCACATGCAAACAGCCAGTTACAGCAAATCACTTGACAATCTGAAGAGTCAGACTTACTACTAACTTCTCTTTTAACACGATGCCCCTGAGGTAATGTAGAATTCACCAACTCACCATCATCACTCAGCTTAAGCTACCCCAAAGATATTTCCACATCTGAATGGTGAACAGGCCATCGATTTGTGTCTCTCATTTCAAACCTCTACAGGTGGTAACAACACACACTGTACTAAAGGACACCACCAGGATCAATTACTCTCATAAACAAGAAATAAATGCCCTGTCCAACTACTGATAAAATGGCAAGTCTTGATGAGTAACACAACAACTAATGCCAAGTCCACTAACCAGCCTTCCCTGTAAGATTCTGCCTAGGTCCCATAAGAATACAGTGCCCAACAGATCAAACAGTACTTGCACCCGCTGCTTGTGCCAAAAACTGGGATGACCCAAAAGACAGCTCTTCCAGGGTCACAACATTCATCAGCACAAAAGCATGGGTGGGTGAGAAGCACCTGCAAGCTGCAGTGCCCTGGGTAAGCCTGGATCCTGCTGCAGTGTCTGCAGCCACACAGCCAGCCCCACAGGGCCCTCCAAGCTGGGACAGAGCTGGCAGCTCCTCAGAGTTCCAAAACAACCATGTAAGTGCTGTTTCAGAAAACCTGTTTGGAAAAGACCCCAAATGCACTTCATCTAACATTCAAATAAGGTTTTTGGTTCATGGTCCGACTGTCAAATGTCACTGCCTCACCCAGAGACAAGAAAGCACCAGCCAGCTGACCAGCAGGAATTTACTCTTCCATCATTTATGCCTGCTGTCTAGTGTCTGCTCCCCACAACATGCAGAAATTCAGTGGAATCGAGGACTTGCGCTGGACAGGACCAACATCCAGGGATAAGGAGATAAGACATGGATAGGACAGGCAACAGGAGACAGAGCACAGGTGTGGAGAAACAGTGGCTTATGCCAAGTGCTATGTAGGAAACCATGCACTGGTTAGAGCAGAGGCAAATATAAGCTGGGATGCTGTGGAAGCTATAGGTCACCTCCTGAATGCAGCTAGGTTTACTTCTTGGATTTTTCATTAGAAGCAGATACAGCAATACATTTAAGAATAAACTTTTATTTCAGACCACGTGACATGTCTGACTACTGCGATAATGCAGACAGCAGCAACATGCCATAGGCTGCAGCCCGAGCAGGGTGTCCAAGCAGGCTCCCAGAAGAGAGAACAGCAGAGCAGGGGCCAGCTGCAAGCTGGGGCATACTCCTCATCAGTCTCACCACAGGCACAAAGCAGGTGCCAGCACACTGCGTAACTGTGGACACGACGGAGTCTCTCAGGGTACCACACTCCTACAGTGGCTCGGCTAAGGCACATTTTCTATAGATCTTAATGCAGAGAAACAGATTGGGGACCTTTGTTAAAGTAACACAGCCTGAATGTATGAGGGGTTTTGTTCCCCAAGAGAGCAGTGTTCACAGATGGCATTGAGGGACAGGACAGGACTTGGCAAAATTAAGTTGATAAGTTTTACCACAGAAGCTGGTTTATACAGAAATTCAGAGGAACAAGAGGCTCTGCAAATCTGGAGAAAGGAACTTGACCTGGGGCAGGACATTCAGGCTTTCCTGGAGGGATCCCCTTCACTTCCAACTTCCCTGAGTATCAAACCACCCAGTCACCAACTTGAGCATCACAGCATGTAGCATTTCACACTGGACCTTAATACAGCTGAAGTCTGCTCTAGCTGCTGGTTGCTTTTTCCCCCCGTATGTGTAGCCTCAACAGCAAAGAACATTCTCCAAGCTACAGCTTAGCTCTCAGTTTCACCTCCATTTAATCTACATTTATATCCTCTTTGCCATGTTCTTCAAACACCAGCTGACCTTCCCACCAGAAAAGCTCCTTATCGACTCTTTCCAGGAGGAATTAGTGTCATGATGGCCTCAAAGTCTTTAAGTATTTGTTCTCTTCCTTTTCTCTCCTACACCACTACCAGAGCAGAGCCCTCCTACCCACCCTGTGCAACAGCTTCAGTGGGACCACTTACAAAGAAGATCTACAGTATCAGACCCTAAAGGATACACTTACTAACAAAATGAAAAGCTACAGGATACTACTTCTGACTGTAAAGCTTTCAAATGGTGACTCCCATTGAAATGTATTTATTGGAATACTACTTGGAAATGGGTGCTCACAGCCACAAACTCAGATTATTGTTTCCATCAACTCCTATCTCTATCTTGTAAAAACTACAAACAGGAGCAAGAAAAAACAGAGGGTGAAGGACGACCCATTCTACTACAGAGGCATCCAAGAAGTGGATTCATTAAGAAAGAAAAAGCCTCAAACATTACAGTACTTTTTCTGCCACAGAAGCAAATATAAACAAGCATCTTGCCTGGTCATTTTTGTTCTCCTTGGGTTTTGGGTTTGGTTTGTTTTTTACTGGTGTTTTGAATTACTCAATCATTTGTCTTCAACATTGAAACCAAGCACTCAAAGACACCCTGGCAGCTCTGGAAAATATAGCACTCAATTAAGCCAGAAAAGAAAAATTATACAATCAGCAGCAATATGTGTTCCCTAATAGAACGTTCCCCTAATGTGCTTTAGCTCAAAAGCAGAGATGAAAAATTCAGTCTCTGAATTTACCCACCCTAGCTAATGTCTCTTGTGGTCTACTCGTTTATGAAACCATCAGCACAGTGTTGAGGAAGTGCTGCGTGGCCCTTCCCTGCAAATGGAGAATCATCACAGTGTTCCTAACAGGGGCTTCAGGGAGCAAATCACAGCCATGTGTAAACTTCTTAGCAACAATCTGAAAGAGCAGTAAATTAATACTCATAAAAAATAGGAAATAATTCAAAGACCAGACATGATGCTTCGTAAATTAAGCTGGCAAGCCAGCCATTTCATTACAGCTAAAGAGAGATTGTGTATTTAGCAAGAGGCATGGGACTGTATCTACAAAAGGCAGGTTTCTACCTTGGAAAGCAGTGCCTTCCAGGCGGACATTAACATGGTCAATTATCAACTGCACAGTAACTATAGAAACTACTGGTACAACTTTATGGCTGAAAAGGTTAGTTAGATTCTTGGGTGCATAAATAACAATATAATTAGGAAAAGACTGGTTACTTTCTACCCTGCACTTGGCACTTTTGCACCTGCTAGCAGAATAAAGCATCCTGTTCTGGCATCCCCAATTCAAGTGAGACATTGATATGCTGGAGAGGGCTCCGAGGACCACAAGAATGACAAAGGATTGAAACATCTTGAAGTGAAAGCCTCAAGTTCACTCTCTACTCCCTCTCTGCAATTTACCAAAGAGAAAGAAAATTGAAAAGCCACAAACTCCTGCTCAGTCTATGTGGAAAAGAATGCTGATAACAGAGGGCTCCTTGTTCTAGCAGACAAAAGTATAACAAGACTCAATGACTTTAAGTTAAGGCTGGAGAAGTCTGGCCTTGAACAGTGGTGCACATTTTTGCAGCGAGACAGAGAAAGAGCAAAGAATTTTTTTTAAGCATCTTGTTAGGTGTTTGGATGCACTCTTCATCCATGGGAAATTTCAAATTCCAAGTTGATGGTTTCAGCTATTCAAGTCATAGTTTCAGCTATTTTTTAAAAAATTATGTTGAAGCCAAATAAAAGGATACAGTCTTACAACCTCCCAGCACAAGAACAAGTGCTCATAATGATCTTTCCTGGGTTTACCACATATGAACCAAACTGAGACAAGTTAATTTGTCTTCAAATTTCAGTGCAGTAAAGATCCAAACTGCTAACCTAACAACATAACCTTCCACAGTTCCTGTAATCTAACCAGGAAGATATTCACCTCCTTGATTTAGGACCACGGTTCCGTGCCCCACCATCTGTTGTATGACCAATTATATTATTTACAAGTTACTACATGTTGGTAGCAGCTCAGACCAGAACTGGTAAGAACACACAACACCATTCTAGCCTGGTTTTAAAGCTGATGAGAGGCCACAAGACAAAAAGGCGTAACTAATACTCTTTAGAAATAGAAAACTCAGTGACAGGTATGTCACAGGAGCAGCTTAATTCAGATTTTAAAAAAAATTTAAAAGTGAAAGAAATAGGTACGCTGATCTCTTAAGGCACCAGGCTACAAGGCAGCACTATTCAGGATTTTTCATCTATGTTTTGCTTACTCTCATAAGGAAAAAAAGCCTAAAAAATTAAAAATTATGTTTCCTCTTCAGTCTGAGAGCTCGCACACTTATGGTTTAAGTAAAGCTCAAGGCAGAATTGGCATTGTAACTTCTGCTTGCTCTTTATAGGAGTAGCAGCTTTAACTCCCATCCTGGAATAACAGCGATGTTGTTATGGAGCAGCACTGCAACAGTGGTGTTTGCACTGCAGAATTCACACAGTGTTCATCTGTCACAAAAGTGAATGCTTTGCATTTATAAACACAGAGCAGTTTTTCCTCTTATTCACAAGTCCAGCAAACCCCTTATATTAGGAAAATTAAATGTAGAGCCCCATTTTACCATAGGGCACTGATAAAACTATAATGTAATACAGACAGCACCAACAAAACACTGAGAAAGGAATTCAGTCAAGACACAAACCACTCAATTGTGAGTTGGCTTCAAAAAATCCTAATATTCTAGAAGGCTTTAATATTAAAGTTGTTAGGACAAGGACAGCCTTGTTGTCTATAGTATATATACTAAATTTACATAAATAAATGAAAAGGGATCACTGTTCATTGCTTATACGTAAATGCTGTCTTCCTTTTGCTTTAGATCATTTAAGTTTCATGCATTTAACATTTTTTTAAAAACCATGAATTCTTCTTACCTCCCCAATGAAACCCTATAATTAGGAATTTATTTTAGTACAAATCAGATCTCTTGGTCTCTACAAAAGCAAGGCTCCCACTGATGTCAATGGGAAAGTTTGCTGTCCTATTATCGGCTAAATTAACTTTCCCATAATCAGTAACACCAAACAAAAATCACGGTATAACATGGCAAAAAGAAAAAAAATCACAAATGTGAAAAATCTGCTGCCACTCAGGTAAGTTTAGGGCTTCTCAATGGTTTTCTTCCACACCAGTTGCTAAAAGCAATAAACAAACTTGCTTAGCAATATGGTATCAGATCCTAAACAGGTCGCACCCATTTTCAAAGCATTTTTTGGATATTACTGTCAATAAATATACGGACAGCAGCACACTGAGAACGGATTACTGGAATTGGCAGAGCCATCTCAGTTACTGCAATGCCTGCATTACATACAGCAAGTACAAGTATTGAATAAAACTCATAATGTAGTGGTGAATGCAAATGACATCATAAAAGCTACATACTGGAAGAGAAACTGTGTTTATTTTGTAATACTTCATTAAGAACATCTAAACAATAAATCAATCAATATACCTACACAACTGACCTTCATCTCCACATGTACATTTTCCTCCCTTTCTACAAGCTATGCTACTTTTACTGGATATTTTATGACATTTTTGATCACAAACACATTTTCTACCTTTTTTGAAGCTCCACTTCTAAATACAATAAAGCGGAAGGCCCTGCACAAAAACATACCACGAGAGTCAGTAACTACAAATAAATAGTGATTCAAAACATGCAAACCCCTTCAAAAGCACGGTGATCATGAGGTTCAGCCTGGCCTTACACCACTTGCCAGCCTCCATGTGCATCTGCCCCCACCAATCCCTGAGGAGTGGCACTATCCTCACAACTGCTCTGCTACAGCAACAAGTGAGTTAAAACAGAAACCCCTGCTCCTCCCTGTCTCCTCTCCAGGGCACTGTGCCTTTCTTCCCTCAGCGTTTTGGGGAGTTGGGGGGCAAAGAGCAGCACGGTGGTGTGCTGAGCGAGCACAGGGACACGAGAGCAGAGAGGATGGGAGAGGGAGCAGCAGCAAACAAGGGAGCCCTCCAGGAACAGGGAGCAAGAGCAGCACAGCATCTCTGCACACCCCATGAGAGAGTCCACAAGGGACAGGCTCCAACTCTACCAGAAACTGGAAAAATTAAGGATTAGAAAATAACTAGAGTGAGATTAATAATTTACAGATCACTTACAAAGGCCTTCTTTGTTAGAGCTCTATTCAAAAACATCTACATGCGTGAGTAGTCCTGGCAGAACTGTACAAACAACATGCGAGGGCTTCACATGTTCATGACTGCATTCATGTGGAAGCGCTGGGAAAGCTGCACGGGCAAATGCCCTGTGCTAAATCACAACCATAACCATGCCTGCTCACATCAACTGGTTGTGTGAGTCTACCAAGAGCAAAAAAAGTTAAAGATTTAATCCCATTTAGACAGATGCACATTCAGCTTGAAAAAGGTGAAAATGAGCGTATTTCTTTCAGAAAATCTTGACAAAAATCCAGGTAACAGCTAAGTTAATTATCTTACTTTTAAAAATATAAGTTAATTGGTTTGTGTAGGACACACTGATACCAAAAGTAAGGTCTACCTATCAAAAAAAAGGGAGCAAAAAGGGAGTAAAAAACAGGCAGAAACTTTCAACCAGTACTCAAAGCAATTTTAATTGGTATTTACTGAAGGAATATGCTCCAAGGTGATAATGTCTGTTTTAGAAAAACCCACAACAAATATGATAAGTTCTTTCTGGACAACATCCTTTCCAACTTGTATTGTACCATTCTTCCTTCTTTCCCCACAAAATTCCACAGGAGTGCAATTCCATCCATTGACTTGCTCGTATCTCAGTTTAAAGGGGAAAAAAGTAATAAAATTTAATTTCATCCAGCTAAATATTTTGGCAGATATTCTGCACTAAAAATGTACACCACAATTTAGAATAAATGTTCCAAATCAGTTCAGTTCTTGCTCACTCCATGCATTATCATGAACTTTAGCACTTGCTTTGCTAAACCTTGTTAACACATGTATGACCTTGATCAAAAAAGTGTATTTTTAGTTTCTTTGAGCTGCAAAACTAAAACTGCATCATAAAAAGGGGAACAGTGGGTCTGCCAAGCCAACTTTATGTTTTAAAGTTGTTTTTTTTACAAGACTATGCTTTGTATATGGGGAGGAGAAAAATTAAGAGGGTGCTCAATCAGCTATTTGCAGCCTTGAGAGAAATGAAACTCTCATGTTCCTAATATGATGTTTATAAACAACCTCAGAGTTCTAGATACTGAGTCATCTCTGGCTTTTGGCTTGTCTTCAGCTGAGGGGATTTTACAGAGTGTGAGCAGGCACCGTTCGCACCCTGGATCACCATTGCAGTGTTTATGCAGAAACACACAAAAGAACCAGAGAACACAGACTGTGCCGGCAGCCACAAAACTCACTTAGCACTGCGTATGTCATTCTGGATTTCTCCCACAGTCTCTTCCCTAGTTTTCCCCTCCCTTTCTTGCTTCTTCCTTTTGTTTTGTTGTTGTTTTGGGTTTCTTTAATCTCCATCAGAGCAACAAACACCCGCAGCCACCCAAAAGGCAGCCTTGGCTCTCCAGAACCCCTAGGAAGGCGCATGGATTGTGCTTCAGCAGCTGCCTCCGGATCTGTGGGGAGGTTTCCTTACTGGTGCCACTGCTGCCTACACGTGGTAAGTGAAGATTTCCCGATGCCATGTGCAACTGTCCCATTCTTCTAAGCTCTGTGGTCATGAACTTGCAAGTGACTGCAAGCATTTCCCCATCCTTAGGAAGAGATGCACTGCACTGCTGCCCAAACTGAGCCAGAACACCAAGAAGTGGCTAAAAAGGATGATGTTAAGTGAAGCAGGGTGTATAATGTGACTTTTGAAATGCAGGCTAATGAATTTTTAAGTATTAATTCCTTCTATACAGATTTTCCATTACCAGGAATAAAATTAAAGAAGTGTCTGCTTAACTGGGAAAAGAACACAATATAAACCCTAAGAAAAACTAAGTATATTCATTCCCTCATATCCATTACTGTGAGCTTACAAAGACTCTTTCTTTAATGAGCACTTGCTTGCTAGAAGTGATGAATATTTCAGATGTTCTTTCAAAATAAACATGGAGAACCTAATACAGTATTTATGGCACAGATGAATTTCCTAAATGAGTCCCCCAATAACCAGAGAGGAGCATTAAGACATGAGTATAGAAAATTATAAATAGCATGCAAAAGGTACGGTACAGTAGTGTATATCGCTTTTAGTCTTGTTTCTATCTGTCCAACCCATTTTCAATTGGAAAGCACTGCTTATTTTCCCCCGTACAGAATTTGTGAATAGCTTGGTCCTAAGCAGCACAGTTAGAACACGAGCCCTCTAAGTAAATAAATGTGCATCTATCACAACTTAGGAGGGTTAGGAAAAAACCTTAAACTCCATGTATTATGGGAAGAAAGTATCACAAATCCTCTTTTATGAAATTTAAGAATAGTACTTGATGAAAATACAAAGAAAAAAGGGCATATCCTGTCGAAATGTTGAAAATGTCACTGGTCAGATGCCCTCAGCCACAACCAATCATAAAATCAAATGCTGAAGTTCTAATTCAACAGATAAGACAACACCACTTTACATGGCTGTCCACCAACAGCAGAAGCCAGGTTAGAGTCATATAACAATGTCACATTTCTAAAAATGCCCTAATAAAGAAGTCTGCAAATTATGCGGCTTTTTTAAAGTTTACTGCAGCTGACAGCTGCAGTAAACTTAAAATGCCCAGCCTCCCTTCTCCCATCCAAAACCAAAGGCCAACCCCACCAACCCCAATTCAGCATTGCCTGAGATGCCTTCAGAGGTACTGTGCCTTCTTTGGGGATGCAATCGAACAAACTCTTAGGAAATACACTTCAGCACCACAAAACAAATACAAATACTAGAGAACGCAAAGAGCAGTACCTAAAACTAAAGAGGAAATACCACAGAAGCAGTTCAGCAAAGGAAAAGTCAAACCAGAAACCAACCCAAGTCCAACGATAGACATGGACACTACGCACAAAAGAACCAGACAAGCCTTTCCCACTCAAGAGCCAAGGGTGGAAAAAAACTCTTCAGAAGGCTTTTTGGAAAGGAGAGGACTGACACAATCATATTACATAGCAACCCGCTTGGCCATCAAATCACAAACAGTGGCAAAATGAAGTCAAGAGGAAAATCTCAAGACCAACTGTGAGCCACTACTGCAGACAGACACCAAACACAAGGTACCTGTCTGTGACCAAAAAAACCACCTTTTCCACACTTTGCAAGAACAGGCATCACACCAATTACACATTATAAACTGACTCATCTATAAACACTCCTTATTTTGCATGCTACTGTCAACAGCATGAAACACAGAATGAGCAAATACTTCAAGTTTTAGCTACACCCATGTGGTATATTACAAAGAGCAGCAATATTAAAATGAATAATTAAAATCATACCCAGAACAACGAAAATACTAATATTTTAATGCAAAAAAGCCCCACTAACATCTGCTAGTGTTGTACAACCACAGTTAGTGTTAGCACACAGGTAGGTGGCTTGCACAACTACTCCACATGAAAAGACAGACACCCTTCAGGTCGAACAGGTTATCTGCTCCTTACTTAATCTTAACTTTGGTTTGTCTTACCAAAGTTTCTGTAATGTGCAACAGTGACAAAAAAATGTTAAGAAACTGGAATGTTTTCAAGTAAAATTACACTACAGACCAGTCAGCATTTATCAAATCCAGTATGTCCAATAACTTCTGAAATTTTAGTGTACTGAAATAATACTAAACTATTACATTTAGCTGGTATAAGAGAATAGCTCAATAAAGTAAGTTTAACAACATACATTTTGTTCACATCTTTACTAGCTTCATCTTGCACATACTATCCATCTCGCTTGCCCCATCCATCCTCCAACATGTTAGTTTGCAACAACAGAATTAATGACTTATTTCTATTCAAAGTATTCTAAAGATTAACTGAAAGAAGCAATATCAATATACCACCCGTTACTTAGAAAAAACAAACAAACCAACAAACCAAAACATTAGCCATTAGTGTCGAAAGTCTGTATTTTAGTATAAAAACTAAGGCATTTGCATTTGAAAGACCAAGCTTTTGTTACCATGAAAGATAGCCATCTTAAAAGTGTGGAAGTGTGTTACCACGTGAAACTGAAGGTTGTTGTAAGTTTACAGAATTTTCAGTTTAAGCTGAGGTATTCTAAAGTTTAAAGAAAGAGAGGAAATCAAAACTTTAGTCAAGTAAGTATAAAAATTCCACTTTTGTTAACTTGGCTTGCAGTTTAACGTTGACTTCTAACATGGTATTTCAGATGCCATAAAACCTGTATGCTAAAAACATTTAACTGCTACCTTTGGAAGTATGAAACTAGGAACAGAAGAAATTAAAGGGAACGTTCAAGGCAAGGGAAAGCAAACTTTTGGTCTGCAGACTTGTGCAGGGAGGTTCAAATATGTCTACAACATGCTGGAGAGAAAGAGGAAAGAAAGGACATGTTCTGTGCTTTTAAAATTAGCTAATCTGCTGAATAGCTGGAAAGCGCCGCTACCCCGCGTTTAACCCTTTGCCTTCCTGGGCTGTATGACAAGAAAATGCTGCTCAAAATGGGAGGGGATAAATATCAAAGCAATCAGCGGTTACCTTTAAAACTCTTTGCTTCCTCCTCTGAGGCCTTTTGTTTTCTGTTAGAACCTAAAAAAACATCAAATTGCAGAATATAAGTTGTGGTCACAAAGGCAGGCAGACACCTCCGATTTTTATTATGGAACAGCGATATTTCTGCAATACCCCGAGTGCTTTACACGCGGCACTTCCACGGGCCGGCGGCGGCTCCCGGCGGCCCGTCCGCCGCCCCCGCGGCGCCCCTCACATCGCGGGAGCCCCGCGTTCCCCCTCACGGCGGCGGCGCCCCTGCCCCGCCATCTTTGCTTCCTGCCGCAGCGGCGGCCGCGCG
>VWPU01018377.1:0-50061 GCA_013398955.1 Callaeas wilsoni | reverse complement strand
GCGGGGCGGGGCGGGGCGGGGCCTGCGCCGCGTGCGCTCTGGGGGCGGCTCGCTTAGAACAACATCGGAGAGTAAAGGGAACTCGAACCAGAAAAAAAACCATTAAACGTATGCGTGTACCTCGTAAATGCGTTGTAATTTGAGGTAAAATTTGGCCTCTGATAGTCCTTGTTCGGCTCCCATAACCCTAACGGAGCTGTTCTGTGGGATCAGCTCCTGTGCTGCAAGACGCAGCGTCAGAAATTCAGCTGCTGACATTCCCCTTGCTGAGGTTTTTCCAGTAAAGATTGCACGCTTACTTTTGAATCGGCTTAAAAATTCAGGAAGAACAAAGAGAACGGGACCACTGACTGTCTTGACTTAGTCTGGGATTTTAAAATTTTGTTTTGCTTTAGCCAGAGAAATAATCTATGTAAAAGCTGAAGAGTTTGTCAGCCAGTATCAAAAGTGCACCGAGTTTAAAATCCCGCCTTCGGTTATATTTTGGTATAGGTAAAGCCTTGGTCAGTAAAGAAACACCTGCACCGCAGCCGAGAGGGCCCCGGGCCCGCAGTGCTGCTCCAGGCGGGCCTCGGTCACAGCAGAGGTCGTGGAACAACTAGGGACGAAGGCACAGCCCAAACCTGCCCACGCCGCCCCGCTCCCCGGGCTGCGGCAGAGCTCGGGCAGGCAGGAGCGCGCAGGCGAGGGCAGCGCAAGCCGCCTCCTGTTCCCTGCAGCCGCAGCGGGACCCGAATGCCGGCAACGCGGCGGAGGCGCCGGCGTCCGCCACGGCCGCTCCGCGCCAGCAGCAGCGCTGCGCCGGTAAACAACGGCGGCGTGCGGCGAGTCAGGCGTGGGGCGTGGGGCGGGGAGCGAGGGGCGGGCGCGGAGCAGGGTCCTGCCGCGCAGGCCGGGCCCGCTGGCAGGTGCTCCGCGCCGACCTCCCAACGCGCCTGCGGGCTCCTTCCGCAAAGTTTGCGGGCGGGAGGAGGAGGTGGGAGCCGCGGCGGGACTGCAGCAGCCGGGCTGGAGATGCCGCTGAGCAGCCTCCTGCCAGCGGCGGGGCTGCGGCAGCGCCGCTGAACTCGCGCTGGCCGCCCGCCCGCCCGCTGGGGCGCCTTTTCTTCCGGGGACTGAAGGGACCGAGCCGGTCGCTCCGCGCCTCTGCGGGGCTCGCCTCTTCCCGGGTCCGTATCCCGCTCCTCAGGGATTCTGCCCTTTGCTGCCACCGAGGCTGTGGCGTGCAGTCCTGCCCCGCTCCCGGCTCCGCCGCTGCTGCCCGCCCCCCCGCGCCGGCCGGGCGGGTCGGTGCCCGCTGCCCCCGCAGCCCCCACGGCTGCATGACCGCCGCGGTCTCGGCACGTCTGGATTCGGTGGAGTCCTGGGCCTTCCATGCGCTGCTGGTGCTGCCCTATATGTTTTACGTGGGCTTGTTCTTTGTCAACGTGCTGATCCTGTACTATGCCTTCCTGATGGAGTACATCGTCCTCAATGTGGGCATCGTCTTCCTGCCCGAGGATATGGACCAGGCTCTGGTGGATCTGGGGATGCTCTCCGACCCTGGCTCCGTGCTCTACGAGACGGACAGCGAGCTGGATGTCTTTGACGGGTACTTGGAGTGACGCCCCGGGGCGCTCCAAAGCGACTGAGCTCTGCCGCCGCCTGCCGCGGGGCAGGGGCCCGGTGTCCCGGCATGGCCGCAGCTCGGGGACCGCCGCGGCCCAGGGATGCCCTCGCTGCGTCGCGGTTCCTTCTGCGCAACATCTTCCCTTCCAAATGACACCCGCCCCGCCCGTGCAGCGGCTAGAGGGGCAGCCGAGACCCGCTGCCGCCGGGCAGGCCCGCGGAGGCGCAGAGGGCTCACAAGGGAAGTAAGTAATTTCTTACTGTCCGGCCGGGCACAGCGCTCCCGGGGCAGCGGGCACAGCGCTCCCGGGGCAGCGGGCACAGCGCTCCCGGGGCAGCGGGCACAGCGCCAGGGACACGCTCCGCCGCAGCTCCCGGCACGGGCGACCGCTGCGGGCAAAGGGCCGGGGCCGCGCCCCGCGCTTCCCCCGCCCGGCAGCGCCCGGGGGCCGGCGGGGCCCCGCTCCGTGTCCCCTGCGCGGCGGGGACAGCGTCCCTCCTCCCGGGGCTCATCCTCCGAGCCACTGCAGCTGTGCTGCCGGGGGCCGCCTGTACAGCCGGCCAGCAACTTTGCCGATCCGGTCCTGAAAGCAGCCCTGAATCCAAACGAGGATCCTTGTTAATATTTATTACAATTCAGAGACTTTCCTCGAGCCAGAAATACGTCTTAATTTGGTGCCCTTTAAAACCACTCTCTTGGATAACGACAAACTACCTGCCTCACCATTCTTTCCATTTTAATTGTAGCGCGAGGGTTTGCTTGATCATTTTTTTTGTAGTTTTGAGTGATTCTAAAACTCTGGAAATGTAAGGATTTAGCATTTTAAAACACTGAAATGCATTTGGGAAGAAAAATCACTATTTCTAGCTAGGACTTTCTGTGCCAAGTGTATGTTAATGAAAACATTCACAGTTTAAATTAAAATGTGTTAGCAAATCTGCCAGCAGATTTTTTAGCAAAATATTGTCTGTAAATCTGAAAACCAGTTCAGGATATCTTTTTTTTTTTCCAGTTTGAAATGATGGAAGGAAGAAATTCAGTTATAAGGTTACAAGTATAAACTCAGTGACCACACTATACAAATACCAGTTAAGATCAAGCTATTTTAAGCAGTCTTCTAATTTAACAGACCCAAACAAACCTTTCCTGTAGTTCTGTCCTTTATATAGGTTAAAATTATCTCCTGAATATTTCTAGTCAGATTCTATGTAAAGCAATATTAGCTGATTTTGATCAATAGTTTAGAAAGAAAAATTGGACATTTTTGATGTTGGAGTAACATTGCACAAACACAGCTGAACAAGGCTTGGTCAAAAGCACGTTCAGGATATCTTTTGGAGTGAACTAACGAGGGAGTGAACAGATTTTGTTGCTACTGAAGAAATCTCACTGCATATAGTTACTGCAAATGGAAGTGTCTATGCCAACATTTGGTGGTCCATCCCAAGCAACTGGATTAGAACCACTTCTGCTAGAAAAGAAAGTGTGGAGCAGAACCATCCTCCCCACAAAACACCATTGGCTACTTTTGTGGTTGTCTACTCTTCTTTTTCAATTGGACAAGTAATACACATGCTCTGTATTCCAGGAAAGAAATACCTAAAAATTAATGGTAATTTAAGCAAAATCTTTGGTGCTAAAAACCACATCCATTTTCTTCCCCAAAATACCTTTCCCCAAACTCCAAATGTTACTGCTCCAGTATCATTTAGTAGAGGGATTAAAAATACTTTTTTAAATCATTTTTTTTTTCTGTCTAGAATTTGTCTTGATGAGTTGTGTCTAGTTTTCAGGGAGACCTAAGGAGAGCACCAGACACAGTTTTCCTCAGTGGGTTTTTCCTACTATACGAACATATAATTTGATATGAGCACAATTCCGTTCAGTGCAGATTAATGGGCTTCTTAAAATTTTTGTTCATATTAATAAGATAAGCAGCTCTGGAAACTTCTTGATATTCTAACTATAAAACCCTCCATATGCAGAAGTCAAAATGCAGAGGTCTTCTCAAAGCTCAGAAGCAAGGCTCAGTCTATATCCACCGTGAGCTAATGGAGTTCTGCACAGGTACCAGCTCCAGCCTTGATCTTTCATTTGAAAGCTGCCGTGGTACATGGTGGTTTCCACTGAGAATCAAATCACAAATCCCTAAAGTTAGATCAATTCTTAGGCAGCAAAAGATTTATTGTGTTTCATCTATTTATATATTTAATTATACTTATAGATGTACCAGCCAGGCCACAAATTGCATAATTATTTAGCTGCCAGGCAAAGACTCCGCGTTGTCACCATGACGAGGGGTTTGAGTTAATATCCTGGTTACAGGTTTCTTCACTGTTCCCTGCCATTCCTCCTCACCAGTTCCCTAGTAGCAAAGCAGGCAGAAGAGGGCCCTAATTTGGAGCTGTATTTTCGGCTTTGGAGCAGCAGTAAGGCCCTGAAAGGGAAGATTTAAATTCCTGTGGAGCCTTGCCTGCAGTGACCCGAGTTCGGTGAGAGTGTTAACCCCTCCTCTCCTGGCCTGGGAAGGTTTCCCACCTGCCCTATTCCCTTGCATGCAGAAGTGCTGAGGATTCACAAGACACTGCAGGAAGAATGGATCTGTTTTGCCAGCAGTGATGAAAAATCCATAGGCCTACTCTTTGCATTAAAGAGCAGAGTTCTTCATGTGACTCACCAGTGATTTCTGAGAACAACCAGAGAGCTATGATTAGCCTGAGCTGGAACCTTCAGAGAGTGGTGCCTCGCAGCCCGGGGTGAGTGATGAGTGACAGGGAAACAGGGGGCAAATCCCAAGAGGCCATTCTGCAGTATGTGGAAAGGCTAATTTAGATGTAAAAATAAAAGAACACGTGGATCAGAACAGCTCTGTGCTCCCTGGCAGCAAAACCCTCACTTGAATAAACTCAACAGAAGCAAAATGATGTCCAAGTTTCTAAGCGTAATTGGTGGCAGAGATTGAAGGCAGACAGCTAAGTAAGCAGCTGAAAAATGTTTCCTGGCCTATTCAAATGAAAAAATTCATCTGTGTAAACTGAACAGAATTGAGCTCGTTTGTGTCATCTACTGTTTTTGTGCCAGGTTATTTACTATATTTGAAGCCCCCTGGAATAAGGTCATATGACTATTCTCATACTTCCATAAAATCAGATGTGACTCATCATAAAGTATTCCTATCAGAAAGAAACTGGGCAAAAGTAATCAATAATGAAAACTGAATAAGAAATAATGAATTTATGTAATCTTGCAGTACACGCTTTACCTGTATTTTTTCATAAGATGAATTATGATGATTATCTTCAGTGAGCAGAATCCAGCACTCAGAAGCCTGTGACTCAGCATTTCCAATGAATGCCAGCACCTAAATTCTGAATCAAAAAATATAGCTTAACTCCCCAGCTCATCAATATAGTGCCAATTAGAGCTGCAGGCTCAGTGGGTATGAGACAGCCACCCCCCGTGCCTCTGTTCTGAAACAGAGATGTCCTGCAAAGGACAGATCAGAATGATGTCACTAGCACTGTCAGGATGCATTTAAATGTATCAGAATCCACTTCTTGACTTTCTTTTTAGACTTTAAATATTAAAAATAGTGAGCAGAGTAGTTTGTTACTTATTTTACCTTGCCATTTTTCACTATTTTTCCCTTTTTTGCAGAGATCTCCCAGGTGATTTGTTGACTCCATGATACAGATCAGTTGGCTGTTTTGAGTTAAGTAGCAACAGGATTAAGAGCAATTGCTATGATTTTTAGAACCCTGTTTCGAATTTCTAGATTTTATTAATATTAACAGAAGTCCAGTGTTCAAGCTCACCTGACAGCTCTGCTTTAAAGAAATATGTACTTAACAGGAATTCCATTCTAGATGGAAGGAAGACAAAATCATGGTTAACTGTTCAACTGTCCATACAGAGTCAATAACCACAACAACGGACAGTTCTAAGTGATTTTCCAGCAAATGCATTTATTCATGTAATGTCAAGAGAGTAAGCAGATTTTTCAAAAAGTTTTCCAAATGCTGCTGTTAATAATGTGAATTAAAACAAGGCACAGAAATTAGAGAGACATTCAGTTTTTGATTAGACATAGTTCAGGGCTGATTATTGCATGTGTTAAAAGCCTCAGCCACAAGTAACTTTAAAGAATAATTTTTTTAAAAAGTCTGTGGTTCTTTCCTATACAAATGAAGCTTTCTGTAATAAATTTGCTTCATTAGGTGGCAATAGCCAATTACCACTTTTAAGCTGTCAAAGGAATTAAGAAATGAATCCAATTTAATTCTTCATGTTTGTTTCCTCTGGAGGAGGGGCACAGTGACACTATAGTTCAGCTAATAACTATTAGTCCTAAAATAGAAGAAAAGAATAATTTGTTTAGAGACATTTAGCCTCCAACTCTGCATTTGTCCCCTCATAATGATCCTAGCTTATAAGGAGTACAGCTATCCCAAAGGATTAAATATGCACAAGTTGCTAAATCTTTCCAGTCGTTCAGGGAAACTGTCAGACTGTCATTCTTTTCACAGTTGAATTTTATTACTTTGGCTACAGATTTGGAAAGAAAAAAGAGCTGAATAGTTTGAATGGTGCTCTCTGAAGACACAAGCATGTGTCTAATATATGTGATTAAAAGGGCAAAGACAAAAAGGAGCCATATATGGGAAATAATGGTAAAATAGGAGATGATGATGGTGTGTGTTCCCCACTGACTGCTGGGGAATACTCCAGGTCAGTTCACAGACTGGAGGCTAAACACTCTGCAGGGCCAGACGAAAAGGCCCAAGGGTTGCTTAGGCAGCAGAGCCCAAAGGGGCCATGAGAGCTGAAACACTGCTGCAGAAAGTGAGCAAACAGAAAGCAGACAGTGTCAGGATGTGAAGCAGAGTCACACCATGTGTCCTTTGCTCTGGCCTGCATTGTGAGGAACAGTAACTTCAAAGGCAGAATTGACAAAGATATCATGACTGAGCTGTTAATGCTAGAGTCATACTATTACAGCCATACTGTTCAGTGCTTGCAGGTGTGTTCTAGGATATTGAAAGGTCTAGTACTGAATTTTTAAAGATATTTAAAGATATTTTCTACCTCTTCCAATTTTCTGAAATCTTTGGATTCTGTTAAAAATAGGTTCTCATGAAATTTGAGGGACAGATTTCTAATCTGAAAATTAGAAAGGTGGGATTGAATATCCTGGCCAATTGTATAATTTACATCCCATTTAATATCTGCCACAACAAATTATGGTCTTGGACTAGCAGCCCTACAGCAGCGTTTGGAGCTTCCATTAGACAGCTTTATACTTTGCTTTGGAGGCCCAATACATTTTGCTGTGCTATTTTTAAGTCAGCCTAGAATCCGATCTACAGTGCAGAATACTAACAACCTCACTGAACTGTCTGCTGTAGATCAGTTTTTAATTCCACTTGGAAAGCAATCAGATAAACATGAAACGAGTAACCTGGTAGAGCTGCTGTTGCCCCTTTTCATGTCTTCATTTTAAGAGAAAGGATTTTGAGCAGATGTGTTCTGTTAGCAGGTACTGTAGCTGACAGACATTTGACAGAAATGCCTTGCTGGACACAAAAGTGCTTCTTGTTTCTGACCTAGTATCTACAGTAAGTGGCACACAGGAACATGGGAAGTGTTGTGATGAGTCAGACCCGATCTCACAGCCCTGTGTTCCACCTCTGGGAGAGCACATGTCCCTGACCAAAATCTGCAGGCTGCTCTCTGTGCTTTCCCAAATCCACAAGGCAGAATGCAGGACGTTAGAGGGCACGTTGCTGCCCAGCCCTTTAGCAAATGTTTTCCAAACCTGCCACAATTTGCCCACTCTGTGTTATGAAATCCCTCTGGATTTCCTTCTTATCAGTACAGACTCTGAATACTTGAAAGAGCTTATTTTCTGCAGTCTTGAAGATTTCTCTATTCAGCCTCTTCTCTGAGTCAGTAATGGTGATGAATAAAAATTGATCCCTGGTATACCCTGCTACTGAGTTCTTTCCTACCAAGCTTTATGCTTTGCTTCCAATCTTTTAATCTGCTTTCAATCCATAAAGGAACCTTTCCCCCAGTCCTGTGTCAACCTGTTTGCCTTTGGCTTCCTGTAACACCTTTGTTAATGACCCTATTGCTCTGTCTGTCCAAGCTCATGCAGAATGTGTGACCATCATATTTCACTCTTCATTCAGAGCCACAAAGGGGAAGGAGGGAGGAGCTGTCCTTCCAGAGACTTGCTGCACACAACACACAAACGTCCTGAGCTGCAGGCAGCTCAGGGAACCTGCTCGTGGTCTTCTGTACCTCAGCTCCTCCTCAGCATGGACTCATCCCCAGTCATCCCCTCTCAGAGCTGCACCATTCTGCACTAGACTAATTAGTCATCTGTAAAATCACAAGACCAGATGGATTCTGTCACTGGTGCTCAGCACCTTTGTAATCCACAGCTCTGGTTCTACTTAAAGAAATCTTCTCAGCCTTGTATTTACCCCTGACGATAGTAAAAAATTACCTCTTAATAGCAGTGGGATACTTTGACTCAATCAAGGCAAATTAGATAAACTGGGATAAAGCAATGTAACAGTAATTTATTCTTGGCAGTAAGACCAAGAAGTTACCCCAAAATGTTATTTAGCTCTGTAACTACTTACCAGTGGATCCAAAATAGTTGCAACAATGCGACTGAAGTAGAAGAGAAAGTGACCAAAATCAGAGACTACATCAAATGTAGGCAATACATAATTAACAAAATGATCTAAAAAATAAAAACGCTCTAATGAATGGTATCTAGTGAAGGTAATATAATCAGTTCAAACATCAGTTTTAATTAGTAGGTCTAGTAATATAAATCTGGATAAAATAGGTTACCCCACTGTATGTCACAGCTGTTTTACTCTTAAGAACATCCCCTAGTAATTGATGTGATGCACTGTGGTTCACAGCTTACTCTCATACCCCTCACACTGGTATCTTCACGGCTCTGTTAAAATTCCTAAGGACTGGTGTGCTCTGACATTAACAGAAACTGTGACATTGATTTCTCTGAAGGGTTGTGCAAGTCTTTACTTCTCAAAGAATTATTACCCACAGTCACAAAAGGGTTTGATTTTTAATTTCTTTTTCTAATAAGTCAACAACATGGTGCTGTATGTTACATACTCAGTGACGTTTCTGTTAATTTTAGGTATGGAGGGTTACTCTGTATTTATGTGTTTTCTTTTAAACAGATTCATTAAACACCTGAAATGGATTATGACCAGGCTAATGGATCAAGTCCTGGAAAGAAACTATACTCTGAAATGTAGAGATGAAAATACGGACAAGAGGACAAGAAGAAGAGTTGTCATCAGACCTTGTCAGGTGTGACTTCTCTTCATGGTCTTTGTCTTTTGAGTGTGCACTTACTGCAGTGATTCATGCACCATACTGGGCTTCCATAGGTAATTCTGGGATGGACTGTATGAAAAAATAAGATAAACTATGTTCCATTATAACAGAAAATCAAGATGTTACTCAGATTTGATAAACTTTTGAATAAATACCATGTCACCAAAATGGACACACTCTACATATAGCTTAAGCCAGTTTTACAATCACACATTGAAAATTCTACCAGCCAGTAGCTCAAAGGCAGTGCTTTCTCAGGGGAAAATATGCAGGAGTGACTAAAGGAGGTTCTGTTCAGGGAGTATTATGGCAAGAACTGTGCTAGCAGGATATTTTATTTAAAATGAGAGTTTTGAAATAGATCAGAGAGTGAATTTTATATAAGTCAGGTGGATTCATTATTTAACACAGGATACTTTGCAGATTGTTTAAGCTCACGTTCCTATGTACAGATGTGAAAGCAATACAATAAAGACTGACCTTTTCCATGAAAAATTAAGCAGTTGTGTTGGAGTTGTTCTTTTTCATTTTGAACAGCAAATAATTGAAATATGCTTTCAAGGAAATTTCAGTTTTCCTGCAGGTACCTGCAGATAGTTCCAGATTGCTGAGATGGCCAGCAGGTAGGAAATCCTTCTCATGAACGACTACTTAAAAAATCAGACCTGAACTGAAACATCAAGCACTGAGGGTGGAGGGGAAGACCCACATATTATTAGGGCAGGCATTGGACTGGTTTTGTTTTACTGTCATTATGCTTTTTAGAAAAGTCTGATTTTTGTAACTGTGCAATTTTTAAACTGAGTTGATGTATCAAGAACATTTTGGATAAAGCAGACTTGAAAACAATTCTGCTGACACTCTCTGCATGATGTCTGTCCTCTGCAGTCTGTGTGTGCCATCTGCTCCCAGCGTGGGCTCCCTGCTGCAGACAGATGGTGTCAGGAGTCTCTTTTCAGCCAGTATGAGGGAACAAGAGGGTGATGGTTTAGATTCCCCATGGAACAATGACAAACTTGTGTATCCTGATATTCCCAGTGTGTTGCATTCAAATAGCACGTTTTAGCTCCTAGGCAATAGAAGTTAGCTCCCAGTTCCCAAAATTCTGTGCTCCAAATGCAGTTTTCAGCTGCTCCTGCAAGAGGGGAAGCACTGGCACCAAACCGAGTAGCATTTCTCCAAGATCGGTTTCATTGGGTGCAGTTCAGGACCTTTAAACACTGACAAGTGTTTTGTTCCATGGAATCCCTGGACAGCAATTCAGAAATGAAGTCACTTAGGGCACAATATTGTAACACAAAAAGATATATTTAGGGAAGGTAAGTCCCCATTTAGGTACCTATAGAAGGGATAACCAAGTTTAAAAACTTGTCAAGCTTGCGTTCATGTGCCCATTTGGTACTAACCCAGGAAAGGCTGAATTTTGCCACTGAAGGGGGCATTCCTGCTGCCTCTGTAATTATTAATTCATAGTGTTCACAGAGATGGCTTCACTAGTTTTTCAGAGTCCCACATATGCCATGTTAAGAACATGGTTCAGTTGGTCATGATTGGTACTTACTGCAGTACCTAGTAGTTTGTAATAAATTCTCTGCAGTGGGTTTGTGCCACACAGTGCACAATAAAGCAATACAAATTTCATTGAGTCAGTCACTTCGGAGATTCTGAATCTTAGATCAAGATTTCTGATTTCCCAGAACAGCTCAGCTTCCTGCATTTAAAGGAGGCATCATTTAAAGGATGGGGAGAGTGTTACAGGCTCCGACTACCATGATAACACAATCCTTGGCATTTTAGTAAGGCTTCTTTGACAACAGAAAGAGATGGACATAAAGAGAGCAGCATTTTTCTCATCCTAAAAGATTTTTTTAGAACACAGATTTGATCACAACAGCTTCTTTGAGGGTAGCCAGTGAATTCAGTCTCTATGCACAAGGCACTCATTTGACAAAAGCATTTTGGAGGAGCTTGGTGCCATAAGAATATCCAGACTTTGAACCAGGATTAATTTTAGAACTTTTAACTGCAAGGATTTAGAAAGGATAAAAAACCCTTTTTGCTTTTATTAGCAGGCATCTTCAGTCAGCACATTTGTATCTCCTGATCCTGAACTTACAGTCTGTCGGCTGGCATTGCAAGATCCTGTTCCTGTTAAGAAAGAATTATTTCTCCATTTCCAGCCCACTGAACTGCTAAGTGCCAGCAGGACCATCTTGTCTCCCTCACACACAGTGCTTTCCATTAACCTGCAATACGAAGCCCCAAGTCTGTTACTGTGTCAGAAGCCAGCAGTTTCTCTGTGATTTCATAGTGTTTCCAAGAGAAAAAATAATTTTCAATGGGTACGACAAGGTACTGTTAAACAGAATACTTCCTTTTATTAATACTTTAAAAAAGATGTGTAAAGACAACCAAAACGCTGTACCAAAATTTACAATCTGTACATTATAAACATACATCTCCCACTAACTCAGAGAACAGCAATACACCCAACATGATTTTAGCAGTCCAGACAGCATCCTGTAACATTCATCTGCCTGTGTAAGATTTAGCACATTCTCAGACTCAGTCACGGTAAAGTGCAGCTGCAGAATTTATCCCTAAAGGGGCATTTGTCATCCAAAGCTTAGTTAGGAGAAGCCAAGACAAGGGCTCACCACGGATGTGCATGGCTGGAGTGCCGCAGGCTGATGGGAATATCACACCAGATTTGGCTCAAACTACCTCCCATTCAAGCAGCTCAAAGAGGAGAGGATGAATAAAATTTTTTTATCCATGGCTCTGGCTAGAGTTTTGCTAGACAGAAGAACCATGCAGATAGTTAAGAAAAATACCACATTTTAATTACAGTCATATTCTCCACAGAGTTTTTCCACCTTGCTCTCTATTCCTTCACGTTATGTCTGATTCCCTGCCCTCAGAAACAACAAATGGACCTTCCTTCCTCCCTTCTTTCTTTCATTTGTCCACATCCCTGCTATCAAGACTCTGCAGGCACTGAAACTTAAGCAGAGGAGTAGAACTTGCTGGAAAGAACATGAAGATTGTGATTTTGAACTATTTAAATTGGGCACTTCTTAAAGACCAAGAAACAGAGTATTTGAGAGGTTAGTTGAGAGATTCTAGTTTGCATAGATCCTTGGGTCAGTATTGTCAGTGCTTCCTAGCAGAAGAGATTTCAGCGAGGTTGCTGAACTAACCCTGAGCTAACTGTGAAGTAGAGACTTCCTAATTTGTAGCATTTTGAGCATTCCTAGTTTTTCCATCCCTTTTTGTTGCTCTGTCTCAGATTGTATCTGGACAGGAAGCCAGAATGGTGCTCCTCACCTGACAATTGCCTCTGCACAATTTTAAGTCCTCTTCACGTTCACAGAGCAGAAATAAAAGAATAAAAGAGACAATTGGTTTGCTGTTGCAGCAGCAGGATGAGTATTTGGCCCACATATGACTGAGACCACCAGCACAGACATGATAGTGCTTTGAAATGTGCCTTTGTCTGATTGCCTGGTTACTCATGACTCTATACCAGAAGACCACATAAACCACACACAGTAGTGATAACACTGTCAAGTATAAAATTGGTGCTTGTAAACATTTATGCTGCCAGCTGCATTTAAGAAATTAAATACCAATCCAGGTATATGAATTTAAAGTTCTCATTTGAGATGAAGTAAAAACCTTCAAAGATTGTCACTTTGAGGATTTGTGTGCAATAAACTGGCTATTTTTATCCATTTGGATTTCTGTAATAATGTTAGAAAAATCCTTCATAATTTTTCATGTCTAATTAATTTCTGCTCATTACTTCTTTTTTTTTTTTCCCAATCTTTTTGAAGGATTCTGTAACAAGTCATAGAAGGTATGTTTCTATCCCTTAAGGCAGCATTGATTATTAGCATGAAGAAAAGAGCAAGTTCTAGATTCTTATGGATAATCTTACAATATCAGAACATTTTCTAGGCCTGACGATTCTTTTTTATGCTCCTCACTCTAGTGCTTCCAATCAGTCCATACAGACAGGTGAAATCTGTAACACTGAGCTTTGAAAGTCCAAAATCATCAGACCAAATGTGATGGCAATTACTATTGGCACCATGAAATTAACAATCAGATTTGATCTGTCAGTGCTTCAGGTGTTGCAGGTTGAGCAGCTTTCAGTTTGCTCTTCAATGAATTGATGATGGAATTTTCTACTCTCAATGTCTTGGTGGTTCCTGGTCTCCTTTAATGGTGGTCACAGTACCCAGATGCTCTTTTCATCTTTGAAATTTGATGTTGCTTAACTCTTTATCACTTCAGTAGAAATACAGCTGGGTCTTTGAACAGCATTTTAAAACTCTATAATTCACCCAGTTTAAGCATCACTTAGAAACTCAAATGTGACTTTTTTGCAACAAACATGAAAACACTGATCCATAAAGCAGGAAGAAGACAAGAAAGCAGAGGGGACACCCTCCCCTCTTCTTTATGGCACCTGTGAAATGATGAAAACAGAACATTAGATGTACACCCATCAGATTAACTACCATCAAGATTGCCAAAATCATAGATTTGATGAGCTCTGTAAACAGACAGCAGTGACTGGTGGATGCTGGATGTTTCAAGGTTGGGAGACAGGATCCAGACTTCCTGCTGCTGTTTATCCTCAGAGCTAATGCAGGTTTCCTCACAGTGCTCATATCCCTAGTGTCTCCTTTCCCAAGAAGGTAGGGTTGTTCAACAGGACAAAGATTTAGTTGACTGTAGGATAGTAAGGAGCACCACAGTTTTACACTGCTGCTGTATAAAGTCGGCCTGTGAAGCTGCTATGGCACCTGAATCTTCCACAGCCTGTAGCCAGGTCAGTGGCATACAAACAGCCCAGCCTACATCCTGCACCGAGAGCAGGAGTCCTGCAAAAGCTTGGCTCACTGCATGGCCCAGGGAGCCACTGGCAGCTGCAGCCATTCCATGGCCAGGCCCATTCAAAGCATGGCTCATGCAGCTGGTGATCACACTGCAATTTTTCTTGCCATCTCAAGAAAGCTGGAGCACTTCTGGTATCTGGCTTGTCTCTGGCATCTCATTCTTCACTGGGATCATTTTAAGGATGCAACCTGCATAATTTTTTTTTTTAAGAGTGAGAGGAAGCACATGGCAGAAAACTGGGAACAGAAATCCTGCACAAACCCCCCAACTTCCCACGCTGCCTGCAGCTCCTTCAGTCCAGGACCATCAAGGCAGCCAGATCCTGGTAATCATTGACAAACTTATTAAATTCTTCACAATGCAATTATTTCAAGGATCCTTGAAACTGTGTGATCAATGAAATAAAAGTGGCTGCCAGTGGCTAAACCACACAAGGAGACTGAGAACAAGGAATGCAGGAGGAAGTTTTGCTCTGAGTACAGTGCAGGTACAGCTGCATAGCAAGACAAGCAGCTGTTGAGGATTTGTATTAAACAAAGGAAAAGTGAAAGGACTTACTAAAAATCAGCACAAAACAAGGTCTGAGGAGTACAGAACTCATCTATTAAACATGAGAAGTATACAGAGCTTTAGTTTTCCGCAACAGAACAGAGAAGGTAAGCAGGGCAGCTGCCAGTCACTGAACTGGGCTGGACTGGGAGTTCTAGAAATCTGTTTTCCTTAATATAGCACTTGCTTGTGCACACTGCAGGTGCCAGGGAGGTGGGGGATGCAAGGTGAGTGCAAGGAAAGAGGGCCTGATGTGACATTGATCTGTGCCACTCCAGGGCAGCATCTCCAAACTTGTCCATGGACACATGGATGCTGTTACTGTGCCTGCTGCCAGTGAGCCTGGAATCAACAGCTCCCACAGAAACCAACCTGGTTGTCTCAGGGAGCCAAGGTTTATGTTACCTTTATGGAATCCTCCAAATCTACACACTGATCCTAGAGTCCAGCTGCTGAAGGTGTTCAAGAACTCCATAGGGAATGGTGGGATTCCACATCCTGTAAGCACAAATTCAGAAAGGAAAGACATGTTAAGAAGCGTAATTTGCTTCACCTTCTTTTGGTATGTTTGATATGTTTGTGGCTTTTTTTGGTTGTTGCGGTTTTCTTTTTTTTTTTTTTTTGTCTTTCCCTTTGATTATCATGCTATGAAAGTATGTAAGATATGAAAAAGGAAAATGCATTTTGATTTTAAAAAAAGCAGTTCAGTACTCCAGAGCCTTGTTGATCCTCGTTACAGAACACAACTGCACTCCTGTCTCTGTAACTGTTCTTTAACGTTCCATCAAACTCTCTTCCTCTCAATGTGTACTGGTAGCTTCAGTCTATTTAACCTCTAATAATAGCTGCTCATTGTTTACCCCTCAAACACAAGTGGTGCAGCACAGAGTATGTCTGGTTCTCTGGGAGGGTAGAAGATGAACAAAGGGAGGCTCAGTGTAAACTGTTTCAGGCAAGACAAGCTCCATTGCCTGGGACCACTGGGAACTAATGCAGCTGAAACCAGAGACAACATTTTTTAACATCTCTGCTTTTGTATTTTGGTGATATCTTCTTTTGTGCCTCTTATAAATCTGACAAATACAGAAGGCAGCTTTAGCATGATCTCTAACCCAGTTTTACAGGATAAAGGTACAGCAAACAGCCTGTCAAGAGACTTACACCAAGTTCTTTATATGGGGACATTTTCGTAGGCTGTCAGTCAGCTGCTGGGCTCCAGCACCAGTTATTTTGTTGTACTGCACACTGAGGAATAAAAACAACTTTGTTAATCCAAATCAAATGGTATAACCAAACATTTCATTCAAAATCAAAAATACTATATAGGCTAATCTGCAGATGAGGTAAGAAAGGAAAAAAGGAAAAACCCCAAAATAGATTGTTGATTCAAAAAACCTGTAATAATATACTCAAAAGGTTGAATGGGAACTTCATTATATTAATTCATCTCAGGGATTCCTTTTTCTATGTTCCCCATAAGCCCATTCTCCCACCTTAACACAAACATGTTTGGGTTTATGGTGAACTGTTCCTTAATCCTTTCTAATCACTGACTACCTGGACTCTGCAGAAGCACATTTTCCTGTGAAATTACCCCAAAATCTTCTTCCTCAGTTTCTGTCTCCTCTAAAACCAAACATGGACCATTTTTATTTTCAGTCTCCAAGGAAGTAAGTTTTCCTGAGCGATCTCAAAAGATTTCATACTCACTCTAGCACTCTTAAAGATGTCATTGCAGGAAGAACCTTTGCCAGATTTTCAGCTCCAAAATCACAAATGTTGTTATTATACAAGCTGCAGAAAACCAAACCAAACCAGTATAGTCACAATTGAATAATGGATAATGTAAACAGATATTAGACCAAGGCTTTTCAAATACGGTTAGTACATCTTAACTTTCAATCTATCCTTATTTGCAGTTAAAGTTTAAAACACACCTTCATGTTTCCTGTATCAAGTACGGCAAATGCCACATCCTTCTTCACCTAACAGGTACAGCAAAAATAGGTCTAGATTCTATTATGCTGTGGATAATAAGAACATTTCTGTCTGCATTAGATCAAATTTAAAATCTGCTAGAAAATGAAGCTCAAAGATTTGGAGTGCAGCACTCGAAAGATGTCCACATCACCAAACTACTCGAGAATTGCACACGATGGTTTCTTGCATTCTCTACTTCACTCAGGCCTGTACCAGGTACCCCAGTGCAGTGGGATGCACCACTGCTCCTGTATCAGCAAACACAGACAGCTTTGGGTTTGCAGCAGATGGAGGCCCTGGGTGCACATCTGTACAGGCATGAATCATAAGTGGGTATTATGGACTGGATTTAAAAATCAGTCCAATCCTTGCTGTATTTCCAAGATATCCTTCTGTATGTCTGTCATACCTCTTCTCCTCTTTCTGAAGACTTTATGCGAGAATGAATCAAATGCTTGGCTGCTGCGCAGTGTTACCTCTTCGTTCCCTGTTCAGTAGTTTCTGACAGAAACAGCAAGGTATGTTTTCAAAACAACTCAACAGGATCCAACTACTCACCTTAGTGTTTTTAAGGAAGACAAGGAAGGGAGAGCTGTAGCGAGGTTCTCTGCACCCAGGTCTGTTATTTTATTCTGTGATAAACTAGAGTAAGTGAGATCACTTTGTTAGTTGAGCACATTTATTCTGATTTATTAGAATGTGGGGGAAATTAATTTTCAATTTAAAAAAAATATAATTTGGACAGTCTGTTTAGACCAATTGCAGAGAAAAAGGCAAAATAGAGCCCTTGAAGGGAAGTCAGGAAGGATTAATCTATTTGTCTAATGAATGTACCCATTAAGTATCTCCATAGGCTCATTGGTCTTCCATGCCCATGGGATACTTTTCCCCATAACTGTTAACACACAGTCCCTTAAGCCTCTAGGTTTAATCTATTTCTTCTCAAAATTTCCCTGAACTGTTAACCTTGCACTTACTTTAATGTTTCCAGTGATGTCAGGGTTGGAAAGACTTCAGATAGACTCTTTGCTCCTTCATCTCCTATGCCATTTTCACTCAGAGCATCAAGGCTGTGTGACGACAAAGAGAGAATTAGCTTCCCTTTTAATCTAAATTTTTGTGGTTTGTTCACCTCAGAGACCACTCTATCTATCTTGAAAAGCTTCTTCTCTGCAGTAGCCTCAATCAGCATGAAGCATCACACAAATTAGAGCTTCTCTAATAAGCAGCTTTCTGCTGCCCAAATTTACAGCCTAAGAAATTTTTTTTTAACTAGTTGAATGGCTTGACCCATTTCCTTTGATATGCAAGATTATTAAAATCGTTATGAAATAGCTGTGTTCCAGCTAAGCTGAAATGAGATTTCCTGTGCACACAAAAATACAGAACTGACAAAATCCAGCAGAGGCTGTAAATCCTTGCCTAAACAGCTCCTTCTCCAGAGAGGGAGTATTAAAAATGAAGTTTTCCTCATATCTAGTCACCATTTCAGATACTACATCCCCTTCTAATCTGTCAGATAATGCTGAGATATATTGGACATATTTCAGTTTTAAAGCCTGATTGTTTTCCTGAAATATCATGAAAAGGCCAGCTGCAATACAGACAAATGGCCAATGGGCTGAGTAAGGCCAAAGGCCCTCTCAAAACCCAGTAACCTTCCCACAGGGGCCGTGGGAGAACACTGACTTCTGCTGGTGCACCCTTTTCTAGTGTCAAGAAGCTTAAAACGAAGGGAGAGTTGTTTTGCCCTGGATGTTCTGGAGCTCCAGTGAAGACAGAAGTCACTGCAGGCAGTTGATCAGTGCTGGGGCAGGAAGGAGGGAGCACCCAGGGGGTCTGTACTGAACCTTTAAGCACTCAGGAACACCCCAGGAAGGGACTGAGGGGTTCTGAACAAACCACCACCAAGTGTCTCGAGGGAGGATGGGGAGTGTCAGCTTTTAGTCTGCTGTTACAGTCTGGGAATGTTTCTGCTGTTCAGATTGGTCATCAACCAAGGAGTCTTGTTGGCAAATAAAATGTTTCTTGGGTACAAGAGCTCCTCCATCATCAAGGGCTGCTGAGGAGAAACGTTAGCAAAGTTAATCTTTAGCAGAACTCACTCTAAATGCTGAAGTGACGGAAATGCAGGAAGAATTTTCACGAGTTTTAGCAATCCTTGAAGGCCACATGCCGGACCCAGCCTGGAAGAAAATACAGACGTGCAGCAGGTTTTTCAAATGCTCACAAGCAGCAAAACTCATGAATTTTTAAGTTCTTTCCCTGCAGCCCCCAATGTAAGCTAGTTTAGGCTCCTCAGAAGCAGCCATTCCCGACCACCTGCACCAAGGAATCCTGCTGTGAAGCCTCCAGGTGAGGACCAACAAGGCTAAGGTCAGGCAGGACAGAGCTTGCACAGCAGCAGTGGGACATGCATTTGCCACCTGTTTGTTCCTCTTTGCAAGACTCATCTCACTTGTTTTAGATTCTTGTATTTCTGCTCTTTATCTTTTTCAGGTTTTTCACTGTTAAGTATAATCTTGAGATGAAATATATATCTATCTCAGTATAACTGAAATGAAAACAAAATTATTTTTTCCCCCAACTAATGCCAATTCAATCTAACTTACGATCAACATTTTACTGCAGCTTAAAGCATAAACTGCACTTTGATATTCATGCTCCAAGCATTTGTCTCTCAGATTCTATTTGGAGTTTCTTTGGTATCAGAACAAGTTCAGCTAGTTAAAAGGATTAGAATTTTAAACAAAATTTAAATAAAGGCAAATAAGAAGAGGAAAGGAGAAGAGAAAGCAGCATAAAATCAGAAGTGAGGCCAAACATAGCTGTCTCAGTTTGGGTTAGATCTGCAGAGCAGGAAACAGGTGAAGACCTGATGAGAATTCTCCATTGCACCGCTGCAGTTTCTGCCCAAACTAATTCACATGCTATGGCAGGATATTTTGAGCAATAGAATAGCCTTGGAGGCTGCTTACAGTTTAGGGGTAAAAAAAGAAGTGTTACTAAAACCTCACTCTTAAAGTAGTGTTACCAAGCCAACCTTCCATCTTCCAGGAAAAGGGAGCTAAATAATTTATTTGGGAGGCATTCTCTGATATAATCCTCTCATGGCCTTAGCTCTGATAGGATAGAAAATTACATCAGAAGACTCAGATAGAAAAGTTCCGCATTTCTGGGGGGAAAATATTTCCCAGATAGTTGGATCACAGTCATGATGTTTTATGCCCTGTAGCCCAAGATTACACCTGGTGGTAAGGAGATAACTTGTACTAAAACCAAATTAAAATGGTAGAGCCCTGTTGATTTGTATCACTGCAGGAGCCAGAAATGATGCTTTTTGAGTTTTGGCCATAACTTAATAAATCTAGTTCAGAGAAAAGCAAGATAGCAATAGATGGAGTTTACCTAATGCTTTACTATAAAGTGACTGTACATCAGTGCAGTGGCTGGAGCCAACATCCACGACTGCTCCTCCTTAAACAAGACCATCTCAATCAGTAGAAGTTTAGCACTTACGCAAATTCGAGTTTCCTGAGGTTTCTGATGGCAGGAATTTCATAGCTGGTGCTATGAAATGCTTCTTGCACACTAAATAAACCACAGTTGAACAAGAGTATGATAAATATTTTAGCAGCCAAAACTGTGCTTTAAAAATAATTTGTTAGCAAAATTTTACAGAAAATAAGCCACTGTTGTGTTAACTGAGGAACCAGGAAACTTGAGAATAACTTCTGCTCTTTCTTCCACTGAGTAATTTCAATCCAATAATTGCCTTCCATAGTGCAATTGTTTGCTCTTTTTCCAATAAAACCTAAAAATGCATTTTTCTAAATCAACTATTTTCTGTCAAACATGAAACTCTTTTGTCTATATTTTAATCAAAATACTCCTCCCACGTTAAAATGGAAGTCATCATTAAAAAAACAAACAAACAACAAAACTTTATTTCTGCATGTTTTTAACTGCAACCAATCCCCTAGCTACATCATCAGCAGGGATGGAACACAGGGTTTCTAGACATGTAACACAAGCTTTTACCTCCTGGGCTAAGGACTGACTCAGGCCATTTGAGACCAGTGCAAAAAAGGCTTTCATTTATGCCCAGGTGCTACAGGGGGAAAGAATCATCCCAAGTTATGTAACTGAAAGCAATTGGAAGATGGCATACTCGGAGATTAAAGAGAAATGACAGCTGGCTCTTTTACTGGCAGTTTTGATGACTGCTGTGCACAGTGCTGTCAGTGCTCCTCCCTGCCACGACAGCCACCTCACACCGGGGCAGGAGAACCCCCTGAGATGACCCAGGAGCTTGCACTGCCTTAGTTACTCCTCCTCTGGACAAGCAGACAACTCCATTGTCCAGCACTGGTAGTGGAACTCTGTTTTCATAAACTGCTGGTGTAAGAGGAGTTTTGATCATAAATGATCCTACCAATTCATCATCTTCTCCTGCATCTCTACAAGGTCGGAGAGGTCACTGATGTCCTTCATTGTCTTTGCCTTAAAGGGATCAAGAACAAATTTCTCTGTGGATGCTTTCAGCACTTCGTAGTCTTTTGTCTGTTCTAAAGATCTCCAGAGCCTGATTGTGTCACTGAGGGAGGCCCTGTGAAGTGACAAAACATGCAAAACCAACAGATGTGACCGCTGTTGTTGCACGGAAGTGTCATCTACACACAGTGCTATGGACAACGCTACGGGGTGCGGACAGTGACCAACCTGAACGATGTCACGTTCCTTAGGCCGACCAAGGCTTGCAGCCCCTGCATGTCAATGCTGCTGTTCCGCAAATCCAAGGAAAACTCTTTTCTTGACCTTTTCAAAATAGAGTGCAGTACATGGACATCAGGTGGTGTTAGAGCTATGCCTAGAAAAGACAAGTCTGGCTCAAGTCTTAAGGCCACGTGCTGCAGAAGATAATTGTTCTGTGTTTCATAAACACAACGTAAAAGCTCCAGCAACCTCTCTGGACACAGAGTATTAATCTGCAGTCTTCTAATGTATTTCAAGAGTGTTTTCTGCTTCTTGGTTGATTGTTTTGCATCCTCATTTGAAAGAGAGCAGAAGTAGGGGTCATCCTGGAGAAACATCAAACCAGCCAAAAATCGAGGCATTAAGTCTAACCAGTTATAAGGTTTTTTCTTCTTGGATAGAAAAGACAGGTACTTTGTTAGATTTTTATCCTTGAGCTCTTCTGCTAACAAAAGGTGAAGCGCACACAAGAAATTTTGAATGACAAAATCAGAGAATGTACTCCCAAATTCCTCTTCTTCACTGTCTGAATGTCTGGGGAGTGCAAATGGCAGGAAAAACCCATACTTCAGAGCAAACTCTTTAACTTCCTTAGAAGGAAGAAGATCACTTTTCATGGCACTTTGGTGCTTTTCTCCAAGACACCAGGCTATACGGGCTAGGGTAGCAAGACTCTCTTGATTCTGTGTGGTTGTAACATCTGTTTGCATAAGCATTATCTTCTGCTGAAAAAATTTCAGGAAGACTTCAGTAAGAGTTGAAGGAAGACTTTTCTCTCCCATTTCAAGCACTGTCTCACAGAGAAAACAAACAAATCTACACATAACAGGACTGTAACAATGACTGAACAAGTACTCACACTCTTTGATTAATTTCAGTGCACTGTCACAGCAGGATGATTCTTCAAAGTATTTGGTTATGTACAGTTCTCTCTGCTGAGGGGAAAATCCTACTATTTCAATAGTCTTATCCACTTTGGACACGTACTGGTTCAGTTTGTCTTTTGGTCTTGCTGTAAATAATAAAGTACAGCCATTGAGTATCTTCTTTTGGATGAGTCCTGAAAGCAGCTCCTTTATACTGCACACATCCTTTTCAGGCCGGCTGGCTAAGCAACGAGGAAAATTCTCGTGATCGTGCAAGTCTTTAAAACCATCGAAAATCAGAAGGACTTTAGCAGGATTTTGCAATATGTACTCAAAGATCTCTTTGCTTCCCTCTTGAGGTTTTACAAAAAATTCAAGCAGCAGTTCCTTCAGGCTGTATCGCTTCTCAGGCAAGCTTATGTGTTTGCAGTCAAACCAAAATACAAATTCAAACTGAGAAAACTCTCCATTGGACCAGTCCTGGCAGATCTTCTGAATAAGAATGCTTTTGCCCATTCCTGCTTTTCCCAGCACCACAACCACTTTAGTCTCTAAGTCTTTACGCTGTGGGATTTGAAATATTTGGCTTCTATCAATGGCTGTCTTTTCCTTCTCTTGCAGGCTGCAAGTTACCAGCTCCTTTTCCATTGCTTTTGCACTATTCTTTCCAGTTCTGATTTCAGTTTGACTTTGAACAAGTGTCCCATCAATGAACAGGTGATCCAGATTTACTTCTCGCTCCATGGTCACAGATTTGCACGTGTCTCGCAAATAATCCTTAAGTGATGAACAGAAACTTTCCACTTGCTCTAGAGAAATACAGAGCACACACAAACTGAAGGAACCAGTCCACAAACTACATCATCATTTCATGGTGGTTTAAGTGCCTAATTGCAGTATGGTGAAAGCACGGGCATTCCCATAAAGCCCATAGGTCTGGATTTACCCCATGCCACTGCAGCTGAGAAGTGCAGACGCAACAGACACTTTCAGATCTATGAACTGAATAATTTTGGAGCTCTCTGTACAGATGATAAAACCACCTAAGTGCATTGAGCTGCTATGTAGGTACTACAGCTAGATATCTAAAGGGAGCCAAGTCTAACATCTTAAAATGAGGAATTATGCTCAGACCCTCAGAACAGCTTCACAAATTGTTGAATGATTCCTACAAGGAGCTTTTCTGTATGGAAAGAAACACAGAATCTTTTTCCAAGAAATCCTGGAAGGTTTAAGTTCAAGAGTTCTAAACTCACCTGGTCTTTTGAAAGGTTCTTTAGAAGGAACTATGGAATCTTGAACTTCTTGAAACTTTTCTAAATCTGGAGAAACAAAATGATATACTTGAAGAACATGCCTAGATAATCACTGATTCAGCTTTACTAATTTTAACAATAAGATTAATGCAAATTTCCAAGTTCATTGCAGCATATATTCAGAGTAAGTGATATTTTGTTAATTTTACAAGGAAAATGAATAATATTCTCCCACAATTAAAATTCTTCTGATGTGCACTGTTGGAGGCAGAATGGCACCAAACAAGACCACAGCTGTTCTGACGGTTGCGTGAAGCAGATCTACCATTACCAGGTGACATCCACTGTTCTTTTCAAATGTCAGTGTTTTGCATAAATTTATGTTCACACATAGTGCTTCTTTAGGTCTTCAAAAGCAACAGCTTCTTTTTGTTATTCTACACCTTGTAACTAAGCAATAAGGATGAAAGTCACAGAGAAGTGATTGTTGGTAACAGTATTTACCCATTACTTCCCCAAAGTCCTGTTGCTGTCCAATTTTCTTTTTTTTCACCTGTTTTCTTTCAAACTACTGCAGACTTTTGCACTTGGGTCAGATGAAAATTCTTTGTGTCTGCTTTACACAAAGAAATTGGGAATTTTTCAGATAGACCACATTTTCTACAGATTAGTAATTGCAGAGTATCAGTTTTGACAGAATTTTTGGTAGGAAGAGCTTTGCAGATGCAAGACAGAATTTAAATTGACAGAGGCTGTAACAAACCCAACCTCAGAGTCTCATAACCACACACAGCAGAGATGTGCAAAAAATTACCCAAATCAAAACAAATTAATCTCCCTAAATACGTACAAATGTGTTTCATACCATAACATCATCTGGATCATCTTGATGTAGAATATGGTCTAAAAGAAGTGTACAAATCTTAGAGTTCCAGAGAGCTGGAAATTAATCCATACCTGCATGCCAGCAACCTTCAGAATGGTTTGAGTTCAGAGTTGCTTCTAAAAGGGAAGAACCGCAGACTTCCAGTAAGAAAGATATTAAATAAAAAAGGGCTGGGCAAGCAAGTGTCTGGTTTTGATTTACTGTTTATTTTATCAACTAAGAAGACAGAATGGAAGAACAGAAAAAAATCTGTAATGAAACATTTAGATGGGAAACTGTTCAAAGCAGTCAGGAATGAAGAACTTTTAAAAAAGGAAAATAAACTGGCTTGGCATTGTACGTGCTAATTTTTCTGCTGCTGCATTTAGAATTCCGAGGCTTGTGGCATACCTATGTTGTGCTGCAGTAAATCAGTTGGAATTAGCAGTATTGTTTATTCACTTAAACAGTATATACAATTTACAAAGACTTCTTCCCCGCACCTAGGGATATTTGCCTCCTCATCTCCGCGTTAGACTTTTGCTTTTGGGGCACTGGAAGCCACCAGAGGGCAACAAACTCCTGTATTGGGCATAGGGACCAGAAACAACACTGATACCAAACTCTGGATTCCAACCGCTCTCTGGGGGCGGGAAGAAAAGTGTCTCAGGAAAGTTTGTTACCTGAACTAGGACTGTCATATCCTGACCAAGGCTCTGATTCCTTTATAAGCCTTTATGTGCATTAGGTTTCAGTATTGTTTAGTCAAATAAGTTGTTATTGGGTTTGGGGCTTCCATTAGAGCTGGCTGCAGTCTAGCTGCCAGCACTGAGCATTTAAGATGACAGCATCAGATCATCTCCCACTTTCTGAGGGTGCTCCAGCACCCTGGGCTTTGCATTGTTTTAACTAAATCTGTCTTACTCCAGAAACTGGATGTCACAGCAAACACAGTGGATTGGCTGCTGAACCTGTAGCTCGACAACTCTTATCTGTACTTTATTTTGGATCAGACTAAGCAGCCAGTAATCAATACAAAGAAGGAAATGCCATCCATTTTTATTTTCCTCTATGAGATCAATATGAGTAAAGCCTGGAGGGGAGAATTGGCTTCAAGTAGAAGCAATATGGTTCCTCTCCCAGTTCAAAGTGCTGTAAATCCAAAACCCCCAATTTTCTACTTACCACATATATTAACTGGGAAATTTGGGGATATGACGGTTTCCATGGAAGATGTCAGCGCTGGCAAGAAACAAAGCATAGTTTTCAGCATATCATAACTATCAGTAACTGAATTTAATCAATCCTGCTGTTGGCAGCATTAATTGTTTTAGCACTTTCTGCCTCTTTATGTGGATAAAAGGTTATTGCTCTTACCTGGATATACTATAACATCAGATGTGCCACTTTCAAGGACAAAGTTAAATATCTGCTGAGGACCTGCAAAGCCTGGATTCTCTTGGTACCCTTTCACACTGACTGGTAGGCACTCTGAGGTCAAAGGTTCTGACAAGCCTGAAATTAATGCAGAATAATTACTCTTCTGTTTTTAAAGGGTTCTGCTTTCTAAAGCTTTTTAAGAAAGAAAAAGCTTTCTAAAAGCTACTTATCCTTTCTGGCAGCTTCTAGGCAAATCTTCCCTGTGGAGAATTCACAGGATCACATCAAGTCCATAGAACCCATTAAAAAAAGAGCTCTTACAAGTCAGCATAGTACAGTGAGCATGAAATACAAGGGATTACCCAGCTTTTAGCAGCCACTGCTTTCAATAGTCTAAAGAGAAATTCTATTATCATAAGGAAAAGTGCTTAAGGCAAAGTCTGTAAATGTACAGGCAGAGATCCAGAGAAGAAAAAAGGTGTAAATAGTAGGTATCTGCATTAAATTTACCTTCCTCTGCACTACATCCTTCCCACATAACTGCACATCATGCAGGTTGTACAACCATTCTCCCTCTCAGCTCACACTGGGAAAGTTTTTCGATGATTCAGTGCTTGCAATTTAATCAGCCATAGCTCTGAGTTTCTGTAGGTAGGACAGAATTTCTTCTGCTACTTTATGCTGCTTCAGCTCACATCAGGTCCTTCAAGGCTTCCAACTTACGCCCTGCTTTTGGTTCCTTTCCAGCACAGACTTAAGAATGAAAGGTGTTGAACTGGGCCTTTGTCATTAGCACTTCTCAGTGTACCATGAGCACCCTCTGCTCCCAGCATGGACCAGGCCAGGTGGCTACACAGCCCACCCATGGGATTACTGCTCAGTTTTTATGAGCTAAATCACAGACTAGATTTTGCTCTACTGTTGCAAATGTAATTATCCCTCAGTCCTTTAAAAACTTCTGTGTGAAAAAGAAACTGGAACTAAATTAAAGTTTATTAATGAAAATTTGTGACTTCTATTCTTTAGACAAGTAAGTAATTACTTAGATTAGCATATAGTAAATAACAGTTCTCTTATAACCTGCACCAATTAAATGAAAGATTCATTCTATTTCATTAGAGACAATGCCCTTTTAATTTCCCTTGAATATTTTTCATTCTTTTAGTGAGTGCCACATTTTAAGTGCTTGACTGAAACAGCTGCTATACCTGTTTTTCCTGCCATTGCTCATAGTCAATGACAAGATTTATAAGAGAGTTTTCCCCTTGCGTATATCAGCCTGTGTACAGGTGCACACCTGCAGCTGTACTCTACGTACCAGGAATTATGAAGCTTCTTTCCAGCCCATGGGCAGCAGGAACAGAAAAGGACATGTGCTGGTTAGTTAGGGAGGTGCAGCTCACTGGATGGCTGTTGAGAGGCATAGCAAAGAAACTGCCATTCCCTGCAGACACTGCAGGGACTTCCACTTTAAAATAAAATAGCAAAACAAAAGGAGAAAGTTATCGCACTGGTAGAAGTTAAAGGAACCAAAGAAGAGGTCTCAGTACATATGATAAATCACTTGATTCTGATCAGATGTGTTTTGATTTTCCAAAAGCAAGAAAAATTCACAACAGCTTTCGGAAAAGTATTTAGCTCTCAAAATCTAAAATGTATTTATTAAATTCTGTAGTAAATCACTTTTCGTCTCAGTAGTTTGCTCTTCAAATTTTCTTTTTCTTCATCTTTCCTGGCGTGTCTTATTTCCAGATGCATCTAGACGTACATGATCCTACACGTGGATGATTGACAGGTAAGACATAACAAGGTCTGACATTGGCTGTACCGATTTTCCAAGCACAGTTTGTTGTCTCAGTACTGCACAAGAGCAGAGAGGCCCAAGAGGAATAAACTTGGGACCTCGACTCCCTACTTAGACACTATAGTGCTTATAAGGACAACTAGTGTGTGTTAAGTGTCTGCCAAAGAACAGTCACAAACACCAGAGTTTTTAAAGATGCATCTCCTCTGCAGCACATTTTCTTCCTCCAAGAACAGAACAAATGTGGAGAGACACTAGTGCATTGTACGATTTCATCTGCTTATCAAAAGATTCTTACAAATCAAGTAAGACACACTTGCTTACTTGAATTAGTCTATTTGCCACACCCCTATTCTCAGAGTTGGTTTTGCTTTTTCCTTCCCTCTCCTGTCTAGCTGCAACAAGTAAGTCTGTATTTCATCACTTTCTGTGGTCTGATGTTTTTATCAGGAGCTACAAGCCTGTCTGGGGTTTGTGCCACTATTTCATTCAATTCCTTTGAAAGAATCTCATCCTTGGCTTACTACTCTGAACTCTAGAACGCATTTTTCTCTTTGCTGTAGGTAGTCTTACACTTTGAAGAGCTGATGCATTTGCCTTTGCAGGATCACACTGTGACACTCATGACAGGTTAAATAAACTCCTGATTTTGTCAAGTAGCTCATCCTTTTGTCAATTAGATTTTTTCTACACAGTACTTATACTGTCTTATGTATATGTTCCTTCCTCTGCACCTTCATTGAGTCAAGGACAGTAGAGAAACCAATAATATTCTGGGACTTCCAGCAAAACGATGGGTGCAGCTTCACAAAGCACCTGCACCTGTTAGCTCTGTGATGACCCTTTCATCTAGAATGCAGGTTCTGTAGGGTGAGGCATTTGGAACTGATGTGCCATTTCCTTATGGAAAACTATTATTGTTAGTGTGGCATAAACACAGGCTTTTAAAAGTGCCAAATCTATAAAGAAACTTAAGCAAATATTAATCCACCTTTAACGGCTACTAACTGCCAGGAACTTCACCTGTGTCTAAACAACTACAATCAGCAGGTACCAGTTCAGCAGAAACTCTGATAACCTTCCCAGAGCTAGCAAACACATTTTTTCCACAGCTAATTCTGCTCAGTCCTCCCTCCTCACCCCCTCAGAACTCCACAAGAACATTGGAAAACCAGCTTGGATCACAGTCATGGTGCACATGTATGTTCTCTATGACTTTCATGCAGTCTAGGCCAGTTCCTTACCTGAATTGTGCTGAGGTGCAGTCCCAGATCCAAGCACTCTGGATGGATCTCTAGGTTACACACTGGTTTGGCTGCCCCCCTGACATGTAGATGGCCCCTAGGGTTTGCTACAGTCACAGTCCCCTTAGGAGGCTTGTGACATGTGCTGACATAGAACGAGTCATATGTCCATTTGAAACACAATATAAAATGGTCAAAACTGGTTGCTCTCACCTGGATTTTGGAACAGTATTTTGCTGGTTTAGCTCTGCCTGAGATACCCCTTTAGGCTAGAGTTGGGTAAGAACAATAGCACCAGTTTACACCTAGGGAACAAGTTCCAGCCTGCCTGCTGGCCCCAGGTGTTGTCTTGTAGATGCTCTAACAATGTGCAAAACCTAGAAATTTCCCTTTCTCCCTTTCTTTCCTTGGTTTAAAGGACTTTATAGCATGGGCTGGGCCAAGAAATCATCTCTTCAGAGTTATTATTTTCACTAGGATGTTTCACTGGACTTTTAGATGATGTTACGCTTGGAACAACGAGGATCAAGCTCAGGACATGAGGAGCTATGACCTGATGGGTAATATGACTCAGGTCATAGCTTCGCATTTCCTGGGTTTGATCCTCTTTGTTCCAAGTGACACATCTTCCAAAAATCCAGTGGAAAAAAGGTGTACGTGATAAAATTTACAGGATTTGGCACTGACCCTGTTGTCCACTATTTTGCTTTCTTCTCTCCTATGGATTTAGAAAAGCTCAACTGTTCCTCTGCTGATGTTAAGCAAACAATTTTCCTATCACTTGGCAAGAACATGTACTTTGGAAGCATATGGATCCAACTGTTCCTAGGCTACCACGTAGCTGATCCTAAGATGCACAGTTTAACAGCTGCAGATAAGAGGACATGGATTTGTTATATCATAAATTAGTCAGAGGAATATAAAAGTGTGATTTTTGCAGAAACATGAAAAGGCATGATGATCAAAATCAGCAAATCTATGAGAGCAAGCCTTTTCTAGAAGGTAGAGTTAAAATACCTAACAGAGGATGGGATTTTGGAACGTGAGACAATATATGTTCAATAACCTTTTCCTATTCAGCCAATGACTTACCAATTTTCTTATATTTGGGTTCTGAAGCCTCACAATAACTCTCTGCAGAGCCTAAAAAGGCTGAAAGAAAGCAAGAACATAGTAAGTGGCAAAATTTTGGTACTTTTAAATTTACCCCATGAAACTTATTTTAACTTTTTAAAGTAGGAAGGGGTGTTACCAGTTTCAATTCAGCTATTTCAGAACTGTACAGGTCCAATGTATAAAAATGAATGTGAAAAGCCTCATGTTATTTCACTCTGACTGTGAAGTTTAAATTAGGCTGCAGATTTTTGTGCCAAAGATTTTTGCTGTTGTTCTTGCTATTAAAGAGGCAGCTATTCAGCCAATGCTTGCTAAGCTATAGATACACTGAAAACAAAGTCAACACTGTCAGGAGGGTGACAAAAATGCAAAGAAATAGAATATGTTTAATGTTATGTTACAGGACAACAAATTCTGTCAACTGTAAATTCTATACTTGTAAGAGCTGCTTTCAGTTCCGGCCCATGAGCATGAACAAAGCCAGAGGAAGCACGTCTGGTGTCAGTGAAGAGCTGCATGAGAAGTGCATTGGGGCTGTGCTGAAGCCAAGGCACTGTAATGCAAGTTTAGAACTCAGGCACAAAGCCTTTCATATTCTCACTGTTTTACACTTACTTCGTTTAAGACATGTCTGCATCTTTATGTCAGGAAATTTCTCAGTGTTTTCAGCAGCAATGTCATCCAAAATAAGGTTCCCTGCTAAAAACATGAAATATGGTCCAATGTCAAACTTTATTCTCCTAAAAGATTACAGAGAGAAGTAAAAGCAAGAGAAACACACCAACAGAGAGCAAAGAAAAAATGTGCTCCAAATAAAAGATAAAAACCAAACTGTGTGATAAGATGTATCCAGATCCCTATGATTCAGAAAGCCCAGAGAGCTCTGAATGCAACTATGTCACCCTGTGTTAATTTCTGAATTGCAAACTATTAATCTACTGTCATAAATTCAGAGGCTATTAAAACATAAGTACTTCTCAATGCTCCAATGATGAGCAAAGGATAAAACATCGCAGCTGTGTCACAGTGTGATCTCAGTACTACTCAATTTATGTACTAAGGGGATTAGATCCTTTTAGAGACAGAGTAAAGGGTTCTAAAAAGATTTCTGTGTTGCAAGAACTGTGAAGTTAGCTAGACCATACTTTTACTGGAAAATACTTAAGTATTAATATTGTATCCCCTTTTTTTTCTAAAACCAAAAAAATATTGCCGTTAGGTGCAAATCCCTACAAATTCTAAACACACCGGGGAGCAACATAAATAACTTGAAAAGCCATGTGAGCTTCCTCCAGCCAGAATTATTTTAGGGAAGGACTGACCTGTAGCAAATTAGTCCAAATTATATTGCTCAAACATAAAACAGGATATGCAGATATTCTGTGAATCTTTCTGGTTCTGTGGATTTCTCAACAGCCACCTATTGATATATCTGTTCTGGAATAGTAAATAGCTGTGGTTATGCTGCTACCAAAACAGTGATTTGGTACCACAAGCCAAGCAATGCCTCCAGTCAAGGATGGATAAAGGAAGGATTTACTACACATATATATACATATATATATATGTATATGTGTGTGTGTGTGTGTGTGTGTGTGTGTATATGTAAAAAAGTATTGCTGCACTGATCAGGGTAAGAAGTAAAACTTGACATGCTTCCTCAGGCAGCTCTGTGCATCCTGGAGAGAAATCAGTGAATCAGTGTGTGTGAACTGTATTTACACACACGCAAAGTGCTCTGGGGACTTATGTGTAACATCCCTGCTGTGCTCAGAGTAAGTGTGATGCTACTTGAGGCTATTACTGCACTGGACAGTTAAGATGTGCATATTCTTTGGCCATGGTGACATGATCAGCAGCTTGGTCAAAGACAAAACTGCCATCTTTGAGGAAGGCCTGCAAAAATACATAAAATCCTCAAGTTTTCCAAGAAAATCCTGGGACACCGTACCCAGGGGGAAAGAAGAAGAAGATACCAGAGGTATAGAAACTTTACTAGTGTTCAAACTGGGGAGATGAAGCACATGTTAGACAGAACACTGTCATGGAGAAAGTTAGTCTTTGCTATATCAATCTTACCAAAAATGTCTTCGACCTGCTTCTCCTGCTGATCCTTGAGCACATATTCTACTAATTCAGCTAGCAACAAAGGAAAAAAAAAAGAGGAGCACTGTAATGATACAGTAAATGTCACAGCAAAACTCTTGTAGGCTTATCCTCATTAACAGAAGTCTGCAGTGCAAGTAAAATGGAAGAGTTAAATTAAGTTTTTCTTGTAACTTGTTGTTCAGGAAATAAAGATCACAAGAAACGAGAAGTTGAGAAAGGAAGTATTAAGCAGAAGGAGACATTAGTAGAGAGATTTCCCCCCAACAACCACGAGCTAATATTAATCAGTTTCCCCACAATGCAGCACAGGTTCAGGTACTCTAAATTAGATCTACCATGCATGAGAGAAAGGCTTCTTCAGTAAATGCCATGGCTTCAGATTGAGAATAGAATTTGTAAGAAATAGCTATAGCAAATGACTGTAAAATAATGATTTATAAAACAAAAATTGCTTTCATACCTATTTTAGCATAAGCATCTGTGGTGTTGGAACAGGGATACAACCCATCTCCATTTTCACATGGGAAATCCACATTATTTAACTGTTCATAGTTGCTGGCATCAGCTTCAAGATCTAGAGTTAAAAAGGAATATGCATTGGCTCAATGAATGCCATAACCAAGCAGTAAAGAAGCCAGACAGCAGGACATGCAGAACAGGCAGATCTGTTACTTCAGCAGAAGGCTTTGGCTTTTTACTCATCTGTCCTAGTAAATAAAATACTTCCTGAATCCATTCTATGACCATCAAGCCCAGACTCATACAGCCTATTAAACCTTCTTATCATTCAGGATATGGTGGTAACATCCAGATGCCCTGTTCAGAACAATGTTGTGGCCATGCAAATCCCTGAATTGCACTGCAGATTGCCTGTGAAGCTGCCAGTTGGCCAAGGCTAAAGCCTTACCAGGGACCATGCTAACACCTTCACATCAGAGATGTCCAGCTTCCAGTAGCCAGTGCCATGTTCTGATGACGTTTAATTTACCTACATCATCTCAGACATTGCTAAGGCTCAAAAGTATTCCCAGCAGTGAAACATCTGTGATAGCACAAGTCAGTGCTTGACCCCTAGTTCATCCTACTTTCAGTCACTGAGCAAGTGAGGCCATGGGGTAAGAAACACTCCTGCAGCTGTTTATAACAGTCAGAAGCTGAGAGTTACAAGGCCAACCTGCGAAATGATCAATCACAAAGATGATTCCAGATTCTGGTGCTCAGTTCTCCAGTGATTTGCCCATGTGCCTACTGGCATTGGTCACTCGTAAAAGCCCCAATGCTCCAATTTGGTAACGTTTTCCACCTATTTGGCACAGAGCTATGAGACTTCATATCTGGCATACACATCAGTTCTTCTCTCATTGCCACTCTCAATCCATGGTCCAGCTCATTTGTTTAAAATCAGCTCAGCTAACGCTCCATACCACAGATAAACTTTCATACTTTTATAATTGAACACTCAGGGAAGGGAGAGCAGAGTAGTCAACAACTTCCACACAAAGTCAGGAGCACAAGGTTTGAGATCCAGGGCAACCTCATGATCTGATTACCTGTAGGAACTGAAGTGCAAGAAATTACCTTTGTCATGGAATTATAAAATCACTGTGTCCCAAAAAGCTGGAAAATGGCATCTGGTAATGCAAATCCATTGTTTTGCTGCCTTAGGATCTCAGAAAGCAATAAAATGCTGTTTGCTTGTGGACTGTCTTCATCACAAACTCATCTCAAAGTCTCTCTTTTGCAAAACTTTTGGCTTCAAGCCACAGAGGTGTTGACAATTACACCTGGCCAGCTTATGACAGGAATATTTGCAAATAAACTACTTACAGGAATGATATCCAAATGAAAGACACTGTCATGCCCTGATGAGTGACAGTACAGTGTGTTTTGTTTGACCGAGCAGGATGCTATAAATATGTACAGTTTAAAAACATGATAGTTTCTGGAAGCAGTCATTGTATGTACAGACACACACAAACTTGCCATATCCCAGCACCAAGTGCCTGTAGAATTTAACTCAGTCACCATGATAAACTGCCATGAGGTGGTTTTGTAGCTGAGATGAGATGGCAATCACTTACAGCATGAGGAATAAACCAGTCAAGTATTTTTTAGTGTTTTACTAACCTGTATAGAAGTCACCTTCTTCATCTCCAGATGACTTAGGATCAAAGAAAGTACATAGGTGCAATGGATCAATATCACTGTGCAGTAAATCAAGGTAGCCATTTTCAGGCACAAATAGTGAATCCATGGTTTGTCTCTTTGTCTGAAATCAAATTGCACAGCAGTTAGCTATGACACAGCCACAGCTTTTGTCAGTCAAATCCACAAGTCCTGCACTGTGGCTTTCTGTTGGCAAGACACAGATCTTGAGGCTGGAGAGGAGGCATTTCTTACCAAGACCTGCATTGAGTTATAACCGAGTTACTTGGGGATCCACAGACAGCCTGCAGTGAGACTCAGCTATCTTTTACTCCAGTGAGAGGAGTCTGCAGTCTGACCACCTGGACCAAAAGTACCAAGTATTGAATAAGTGGCAACCCCGGTATCTTATCAGGATATAAATGATGCACAAATCCAGCAGGTATCGGGGAAATTAGAAGTCTGCAGTGAATATGATGGGAGAATCCAGAAGCTACATTTCTTGATAAAGTCTATCTTTTCCTCTGCATTGTTGTAAATTCCCTTCTATTTCCTTCCAGTTACTGCAACAGACACTAGAATCAGTTTGAACACTCCTCTTGGATATTCCACAAGTATAGACTAACACTACGTGTTACTTATTCATCATCTTTATCAAATTATTTCGAACCCAAATATTGGCTCTTCAGTGTTTACAGATCACTGGTGTAAATGCCACCTGAGCTGGTGATCCAAATGATTTACTCCAGCATAATACTGAGATATCAGAATGAAAAGAAAAACTAGCAAAATTTTCAGACTGTATCCTGTTAAAATAGGTACCCCCACACTACAACCATGGAACGTTTCAGCTTGGCATCAAGCACCATATTTTGCAATGAAGGATATCTATTAAATGGCTCTCAAATACCCTGCCCTTAGCAGAATGCCACTCATGTCCCTGTTGCATCTGTCTCTTTTCCTGAGGTGTGCAAACATGGAGCAACTGCTGTGCCATGAAAGCTACCTGCAACATGGAAGAAGAGAAATACAGCTAACAGTGCAGCTGTGATGAAAGAAGGCAGAGCAGACCTCACCACACACTACCACATGCTGCCTTGGTATAAACTCATCTTCATTCCCCTTACCCCTCTATGGGGCTGTCCCTCTGAACAGCTTGGAAATGGATATTTCTGTGTTTTGCTGAAGAAAATGCCAAAATCTAGAGCCAGAAGGAATGCCAAAATCTAGAAGAAATAGGACTAGCCTGCACTAAGATAGTTCTCCTTTTTCATGTTTTATGGCCTCACTACATTACTGAGATTACAAAAATTTGATATTATTGCCTGGCAGCTATAAATGGAAAGCAGAAGTTGAGAAACCTGCCTGAGAACCAAGAATGAGGTTATAAACGCACCAGATTAAATTTTCAGTTTGTTGCAACACTTTGTTTTGCCCCTTCCATTTGTTGAATTATTAGAAAATCTAAACACAGGGCCTTTCAGAAGGCTGAGTTGCCAGACTGTGTGAATCTGTTGAAGAATTACCTCTGAGTCAATATAATTTTGGGGGTAGAGTCAGCAAAGAAATTGGGCAGAAGGGTTAAGGGGAATGCAGGACAGGCAAATCTATCACTCCAGGTTCAGTGACTGGCAAACTGCTTGATTACAGCACAAAGAAAAGGGTGCATCCTATGGAAAGAGAATGAGTAGGCCTACATAATCTTCATGGAAATACTAAGTTTTAATTAATTTATAGTCATAAGAGCTTTTCTATCTTTAAACTTTTCTTTCAATAGCATTTCTCTGTGGATAGATACATAAGTAATGCAAAAATGTTTTCAGCTACAATGGTCAAGAAGTCAGGAAGCAACCAAGGGAAAGTCTTGGCAATGCCAAGTCTGGCTAGAGAGCTTAAAATTAGAATGTAAAAGATGGTGTAGCTTAGGTGCACATGAGTGAGAGAAACATCCTCTTCTACCTTAACAAAATGAAGACTGCCACTCTTTCAAAAATGAAAAACTTGGTTGCTTGCCTTTTTTTGCTTCACCGGTCTGAATGGCCCTCAGCTTACTCTGGCATTTTTTCTTCATTGTTTTGGTTTTCGCACAAATCTTTATATAGCTGTCTCTCCATTGACTACACTGGATTTAGGAACCAAGGATTTCTTTCTAATCTGAAACAACAAACTTTTTAATAGCAGCTGTATTCTGCTACATTAAAAACATGGCCCCACCATGGAAAATACACTGTGAATAAAGAAGCAGGTTTTTGAAAGATGGAAATTTCTACATGGAGAGGAGGCAAAGGCATGGAAAATTATACATCAGGGACAGCAAGTGTTTTGCTGCATATTGTAACTGAAGCACACAAAATGAAACCAGACCTTTACCAAGCTTGTTTACAACAGCATCTCCTTTCCCAGTGCTTCCCCTTTTTTTGTCACAGAATCCCAGCAGTCCCGCCTGAGGTGAAGGGTGAATAAGCTCTGTACTGCTCAGCACTTCCTCTGTTGTTTCATACATTATTTTAACTTAGTTTACTAATATTATGTTCCCTTTGGGGTCTCATGGGACCTAATGCTGCCAAAATGGGTGTCTGGCACAGTTTTATGCCAGAGGAATAACAGATTTTGTAATAATTTCTGTGTTAGGGCTGTGAAGGTCAGAGTCAGCTCTCAGCTGGAGCAAGGCAGAGCCTGCAGGGACCCGCAGGACAGGAGTCCCCAGGGCCACCTGCAAGGCTTCCACGCACAAAGGACACGTGCTGGGCCGGGGCGAGACAGGACGTACTTACAAATGTATTTCCATGTCATTCAGAGAGTTCAATCCTTTGTGGTTTGGACACTGGTTAAGACAAATATTGTTCTTTAAATCCTTAAATAACACCTCCTTTCCCCAGCAGCCGATACGCTCCGGCTGCAAGGCCACACTTGGCAGCCCCGTGTGCCCTCTGTGCCACCTCTGCAGTGACTCTGGGCACACCTGACATTGCCAGGTCTCTACTCAGGATGCATTTGGTTCAGCTCTGCATCCTGCATACATGGCATGACAATATGGTTCACTTCCAAGACTCACAATGCCTTTTTTTCAGTGCTCTTTTAGAGTTCACGTGATATGATATGAATTAAAAATGCTGGAAAAGTAGTGAAAGAAACAGTAACCATCACTGTACAAGGACAAAGAAGGAGTAGGTGTTCACTTAAATCACATATTGGTCATAAGAGTTAGATGGGGCATTTTAGATTTCTAAAAATAATGGAGGTCATTTTGATTCATCATTTTTCCCAAATAATTTGCTTTAATCTTGTCTTATATTTTAAAGAATCAACATGTTAAAGATTCCAGGCAATGGGGTCTGCTTCTAATTGAAACCAAATGTTATCTGAGAGAACAAAGGGTTATAAAGGCCAAAATGCAACATTTACTCAAATAATAAGGTAAAGCAGAAAAGATTTGAGGAGAGCTGTTAGGGGCTTTCCTTCCCAAACCTCTGTTGACATATGAACTAATAGGTAATAAATCTCCCACATGAGTACAGAGGTTAAGAAAATGAAAATTTGTAAAGTCATTTTAGGAACAGAGGAAATCCCCCTCCAACTTAACTTTTGGACCAGTTTAGGAAGCTGAGGATAATTCATAGAAAATTGTAGTAGTGCCATGCAAATCAGTTTTTAACCAGAAGATGACATAACATCCAAGTCTTACATAACATTCCAAGTCCTAGATTACAGAAATATTGGAGAGTGGGACTGCTGTGAAGAGAGGAAGCTGAAAAATGAAATACAAAGATTGCTGAACAAATGCTATTTTCCTGCAACACCCCAGACCCATTAAGTGCTACACGAGTCTGAGTGAAACAAGCTGACAAAATCAAGCTGTAAATAAGGAGCCCAGTGAAACACCGGTACTTTGATTTAAAAGTGCTTTGATTGAAAAGCTCAGTATTGTTGGCCACAATTTTACAGCCTTGTTTTCTTTCACCAACTTTTGAAAGCTTTCTCTGATCTTCTGTGCCCCCTCAAAGGTTACGTCAGGTGCACAAGGCACTCCCCCAAAGGCAGGGCTGTTTCCTGGCTTTTCCTGCAGGCAATGCTTTGGGACAAGCTTCTCTGGGAGGTGGGCAAGCCAGCAGTGAGGATGGACAAAATTCCCTCCACATTCCAATCACTTATCTCCTTTTCCTCTCCCCAAATAAATGACTAACAGTTCCTCTGCTCCACAGGTACCACATAGATTTTTCCTTTCAGAAATGCCCTGATTATTTGTAAAATGCAAGTAATAGAGCTCAATTTATATTTAGCTTTGAAGGTTTCATTTCTATTTCAGATCGGTGAAAAACTTATGCACTGAAAAGCCAGTTTAATTTTTTCTGTTGTATTACTCAAGCTCAAGTAGAAATACTACTTTTACCAAGAGTCTTTATTTTTCTGATGGAATGGTGTTAGTTTCCATAGACTTTATAGTCTAAAATGAAAGAAAATCAGAGATGGAGCTGAAAAAAACTGCTGATCTATATCCTACCATATTATTCTTTGTCTCCCTTAGAGATGAGTTTAAAGAAGTTTAAAAAAGCATAAATATCAGGTTACAGGAGTTTTTTTTCTTTCAGTGAGCTTAGCTTAGAACCAACAATGTTACTCATTTGGTGCTGGAGATGGACAAGTTCAGGCAGAGCTGTAACAAGTGCCCTGCAGGTGTCAGAGTTCTGAGCTAGAGCAGAATTTGCCTTGCATGTCCAGCATTGCCTCTTGTGTCACAGCTGTGCCCAGCTCTCCCATCCCACCTGTGAGATTAAGTAAAGCCTCGCAGCAGTAGCAAGTAGCAAGTAGCACTTGCCTACATTTTAACTCAATGGCTTTCTTTAAGACAGAATTTCTGCCCACCTTAATGGAAAAGTAAAGCTCTACGCTGTTTTGCCAGATTCCTGAAAAAATGGAAACATGCCAGTTTCTTTCAGTGATTTTCAGTTTCACTTTCTATAGGCACAACATTTATATAAAAAAAGAATATTCTTAACAAAGTCTGAAACAAACTACAGCAACCTTTTGAGCAAGTAGCTGGGCTAGCCACAAAATGAAATCACATAAAATTTTCTAAAATTTCACCCACATTCAGACATCATCGTACTAGTATTTCAAGCAACACAAGTCCAGATACTGACACAATGCAATTACAAATATGTACAAAAAGCAAGATAAGATGAATTTACCACGAAAAAATCATGCATTCAAGGGTTTAGGAAAAACTGACCTTAAGAAACTGGACAGTTCCTGCTCTTGCACTCTGGATTCAGTACCAAAAAATGATGAGAACTGCCAGCCCTGCCCAGGGCTAACAGAAAGTGACAGCAGAAAGGAGGAAATAAGAAAGATCAGAACACTCAGAGGGGGAATTCCAAAGAGGAAAATTAAGAGGAACCTCCCTTCCAGCAGCCCCAATATAAGAAGCAATGTTACCTTTACTGGTCACTTGTCCCTGCTAAGAAGAGCTTGATCTTGTCACTAATAAGGAAAAGATCAGTTTATTTGGTTGGAAACCAGAATTGGATGAGAGCTGACAGTAACAATTTCCATTGCTCCCCAAATTCTTCCTCTCCTTTTTAATTCCAGTTCAAATCTGTTCCAAAGCCATGCTATTAAACAGTCCATCAGTAAGAAGAAAGCCAGCAGCATGAGGGCACTTACCTTGCAGCTCCACTTCGTGTAACAGAAGTGAAAGTATGTCTCTCACATGTTCACAGATTCTACCAACACAAAATTAGTTTTGCATCATGCAAGAGTCTCTTGCCATTGGTCCAAAATGACAAGTAGGATGTTCTATGAAACAGAAGCTTGTCTGGCTTACACATGGTGTTCACAGTTTGCTAGTAGCAGCATCTGACAGAATGTTTATTCATCTAATCATCACTTACCTTGCCATGCCTACCTGGTGTAAGACAAACAACCTTTTGAAAACCAAGTTCATTCATGAGCTTCCTCTCATGATGCCCATAGCTGCTTTTGTGGTGATCTGCAAACTTATTTGCTTCGTTTTCTATTTTTAATCATGCATAGACCCACACAAATTAGAAATTAATTATAAAAGAGACTGTACTCCAGATATGTTTTGTAGTATTATTCCATGGGCTATAGCTTTTAAGAAAAGTTCCACCAGAGTCTGAAGGGGAAAGAAAATGGGATTTGATGAACACAATGACATCCAGACTCCCTGCTTCAGTAAAGCAAGGTTTTAATCAGCTGCCAGTAAGAAATGGCTTCTGCATAAGGCAGCAGCTCCTATGAGCAAAGCAGCTGCTGACCTGTGTAAGGCTTTTCTCTTTGCAGAGGAGATCCACTTCTACCAGGTTCCATGAGAACATGCTCACTGAGAAGAGACTAAGTTGTTTCCTTCCTGGGAGCAGCTGATCTCTTCCCAGGATTTACAGACATGGGGCCTGGTCTGTGCTGCAGGACACAGCCTCTTCAGGCTCTCTCACACCCAGGCTGTGTTGGAACTCCTCTATGCACTTCAGAAGAAAAGCAGCATCTCAGAATAACAGCATTCAGAGCAGAAAATAATGAAAGGCTGCACAAACACAGATTCTGTATTTTAGTGCTCTGTTTTGATAGGAGACAATAAAACATTCACTGCATTAGAAATCTGTAAAAAATTTCAGATGGTTATTTGTTAGCCCTATTCTAATGTGCAGCACAACCCCTCAAGTGATAAACTCCTTCAGCAGCCCTGCAGGCAGATCTCCACCAGCTTCTGAGGCTGAAGTCCATGAGGCAATCTCTATACACATCAAGAACGAAAGTTTGGGGAGCGAGAGTTCAGCTTTATTACTGTGATTCCAGTTCATGACTGCAGCAAAGACTGGTTGTCCACTTTTTGTACAACACCCACAGCTGCTTGGAAAGAGCAGGAAGGAATTGCTGGAGCAAATCATAGTTCATCTAGTGCAGTAGTCTGTAAAGGTGGTCTGAGAGGGAAAAGCAGACTGGAAAAGAAGAGGCTGTGAGACAGCTGAGAACTGCCTAAGTTGACCGTCAGCTTCTTTGCTTTGATGTTGACTGGGACTCTACCCTACTGCCAAAGCAGGAGACAGAATATGCACCAGCATAAGTGATACTAGGACACTCTCTCTGGTTTTCTACATTTAAAATATGAATTCTTGGCATTAATTTGAATGCATGTGATGATAGAGGTCAGTATTTTGCCCTCACATGAACTACCCTAATTTGTATCCTGAGGCTTTCCTCCTGTATTTTCATCCATGCCTTTGTTGTCCCCAAATGTTTTTTTTCCATCTGGCATGAGAGAGGCCAATCACCACACAGAGTCAAGGTATTTGATTTATTTACGGTTCTGCACAGAAAGGGAGGCTGGGTGGCAAATTCACAAAACCAGAACCACAGCTATTAGAACTTTTCATTATTAATACATTTTGGCAAACAAAGGTGTCAATGTTCATTGGCTACAAGTTACATAGGTTTCTTATTAATTAGTATTGTATCTTCTATTAGTTAAAAGATTCCCTCACTTCTCATGCTAATTAGTCTGTATGCTCAGTCTTTCTCTCCTTTTGAGTCTTGCTCCATCAGCTCTCTGAGAATGCTTGTCCACATTCTGGTGAGACTCTAAATGACCACAAATATTTGAGGCCATAATCTGTCTTTGCATCTACTAGACTGGAAATTCTGAACCTTTTGAATTCCTAACTTCACTTAAGCAAATGACCTTCTGAGGAAGCTGCAGGCGTGACCAGCAGCATTGCAGTGTGTTATGTCGGTGTGTCTCACCTGCAATGTTCATGCTGCATTACTGAGGCTCGTCAAAGCATTTGGGAAGAAATATGGTAGGTGATACTAGAAATGTAGGTGTGGAAGGGTGCTGGAGGACTTTGAAGCACAGCTAGTTTCTGAGGTGAGCAAATAAGGAAAAGGTTTGATCAGACAGCTTTTAAAACAAGCTCTAGAGAAAAAACACCTTTGCAATCTAAAAGACCAAACTTCTATGTTCAAAACATCCTCCAAAATACTGCAGCTTTACGTTCCTACAGGAAGTCAGTTTCAGAATAGACACAGAAATGTTTGCTTTAATAGCTGCAAACCTTGGTGGAGCTGCTGAGGAAATCCTGTCTGAGTGTGTATGCATGATGCAAGGCACGACATTGGTAACCAAAGACTCCTGAGACTTATCCAAAGTATGTTCCTGCAGTTCTGCTTTGCACAGTTCAGGAATGGGCTGGTGCTTATTCACTGAGGGCCACATTCTCTAATGCTCATGAACATTGCTACAAAGTCCCTGTAATTTTTGATACTGTATTATGAACAAGGAACTGTGCTTCTTTGAAAATTCCTTTCATGTTGGCTCTGTATCTGAGCTCTGGTTTCCCAGTCAGCTCCTCTCTTTGGCCTCTGGCCAAAAACTGGTTTCCATAGCAGAATTTTTGTTCGGGATTCCTTCTGTCCAGGGTGAATAGCTTTGACGTACTGCTGGTTGAGCAATTTCTCATAGACTGGAAAGTCTATTTAACAACTTTCCATAATTTCTGATTATAATGGTTCAAGCTGTATTATATATAGACACCAGCAGTTCACTACTTTGCTTTTCTGCATGACTTCTCTTCCTGTTCTATGGATTCCCTTTAACTCACATGCAGCTTTTGTAGATAAGACAGATGTTTCATAGCAGCTGTATCTCTCTTAAGGATTGTCATGGTAATGTTCTCAAGGTCCAAAAGAAAAGACATGCCTGAGCTATGAAAGGTGCTAAGCAATAGCTACCTAAGAAGCACCAAGCAGTAAAAATGTACGGCCTGACTTAGTTCTCTTTTTCACACACACTGTTTGTGCTGTGACACATTATAAAGAGGAAAGTGAGTTGAAAAGGAGAACTTGTGCTTTTGATTTCTCTGCATTGAGGGGAAGTATCACTTCTAAGTAAATACGGTGCTGCGCAAAGTCTGTAGCTAATTTTGGAACCCAAGTAATATTAGTAAAATGTCAGTAATTAATGTCACTGTTTTTCCTAGGGGCAGTGAGGTAGCTGAAAGTGTACCAATGTAGGCCACATTACATCCTTCAGCACATGGCATTTGGGTATGTCATGAACCTTGGTAGATTTTATCTAGTGTCAAGACAGTAATAAAATATTTTTGTTTCTACAAATGCAAAAACAAAACCAGAAATGGAAATCACATTTAATTATCGCAAATTAGGACTGTAGAAGCAGAAGAACGTGAACTAAGTCTTCAAAGCTTAAGCCTCTCTAGTCCCTTTTCCCTTATTTTGGCCTCAGTTACAAGATAATCAGTTTTAGGTTCAAAGGCAGAGTACTTTTAGCACGTTATTGCTTGATATGTTTGCCCATAACCCAGCAAAAGCCAGGGACAGCTCTGTAGAAACTAGGCTTCCTCCCAAGATAGGATCTTGCAGATCTTGTCGGAAAACTCTTCAGGAATACTTAGAACACATGGGAAGAGTAAAACAGGAACCAACTTGAAATCTTTGTATCTTAACACCCATTCAAAGTCCATCATGATTTTATCCGTCTCCAATCTAGATATAACAGAGGAGACAATCCAGTGTTTGAGTTGAAAAGCCTATAATCTCCTGGTCATGATGAACACTGCCTGGGCACATCTGCAGGTGGAAATTGCTTACGGGGTGAAACACTTGCAGAAAATCTGCTTTTCTCATGTTTAAGTGGCAATCATGATGATGTACCACAAGCTGTTTGCTCATTTGCTTGTCTGCTTCTGGAGGGAACTATCCTATGGAGAGGAGCTCTTTCTCCACAAGAAGTCTACCATTCTCCCATTAGTATATCCTCCCACAGCCAGACACGTTTGTCCTGGAGCTCTGAGCAAGCATTTCCACCAGCAGCTGTCAGCTGTCTGGCCTACAGATGGAGGAGAAGACATTATGCCATCCCTCGGTTTTCAAGTAGTCTGTGAACATCACAAATGCACAGATCCCTTAGCATTAGTGTTGGGACAGGCAGTGCACAACAGTATTCCTCTTGTTAACACAAGGACTTCTCATTTATCTGTAGCTAAGAGCAACTAAAAGAAAAAAAAGAAGAAAATAAAAGAAATTTGTATCTTTCCTTTCACCACCACTGGAATTCATATAAGTAGTCCAGTACACTGGTACACTGGAGCATGTGACATAAGCCCCCTGTAATTTCCCTTACACTGAAATAAAATAGAGCAAGAATGGGAAACAGCATACAAATGCAAACTCCAGCTAACAAGGAGAAGGATGTGTGCAAAAAACCACAGCCTGTGTCAAGTTTCTGATTGAAACAAAAAAACTAGGCAAAAATAATAAACTGACGGTTAAAGAAACCACATATTTTAGGGGTTTCCCTAGAGCATTTCTGATCTTTGTCAACTAAAACACACACCAGACACAAAAGCTTTCAGAATCCACACCAGACACAGCAGCTCCGCTATCAGTCAGTGGAATGAAGGAGCACTTACCATGACCCCCATTCCAGCAGCTGTGATGTTCTTGTAACTGCACACAGTGACTGTGGTATCACAGAAAGGTAACACCATCTTCTTCTTCAGGAGCTTCAGGTCCATTTTTCCACAGTTCTGCAGTGTGGTCTCTGGGCTGCTCTGCCGTGGAGAAGGGGAGCTCTCACACCCTTTAGCTGGAGCTGCTCTGCCCTGCATGAAGGATGAAAATCAGACAGTCAGTGCCTTCTCTAAGAAACCAACAGGTTTGGATTCTTGCCCTTCATCCGAGCTTTATTTCAGCATTTTTAATTGGTGATTTTTTGTAAATTTTAAAGGTGTGTGGCTCATGAATTCAGGCCCAGTCACAGGAGAAACACCCTCCAGCTGAGAAGTCAGGCAGAACAACTTTCACGGGAATAGCTGTGGGGACGTCCAGCACAGCCTGGAATGCCCTCCCCTTCTAGGCTGGGAGGTTGAGGCTTGTCACCTTTCAGGCCATAGAGGAAATTGTGGGCTTTTAAATCATGGCCTTGGATCTAAAGTGGCTCATAGGCCACAGACATGAACCTTGCTTTCAGTTTTGCCAAATGATTGGGCCTCTGCCTCTAGGAGAGGTTCAGAGTGGTGCACTCATAGAGAATGAGCTATGTCCAGTAGCACCTGGTGCATCTGGTAAAGAATAATCAGTCAATGTGTCAGACCAAAGCACTTAATGTCCCTGCAGCTTACTTGGGGGATCTAGGGACCTAGGGACCAATCCTGAGCACCTCCTCCTCTTTGTACCATTCAAACCTACAGAAATAGTATGGATTTTGTGAATTTTAATACCTCAGATATCCCTTCAAGTTCTCCATGTACAAGGAATACTAGGAAGCTGAAGCTATTTGGTGAACTAGAAAAAGAAGTATTAATAAATTAGGAAAGATACAATTAAGCAATAATGCTATAGAAATAGGGACCACAGGCTGCTTCAAAAAAATTCACAGGTTCACAGAAAAATTCACAGAATTAAGAATGGTAGGTACAAGTTTTTAATTTCATTGCATCACCAGATTAGAAACCCTTTCTTGCTTTGTGTTTTGTCTATATTCTCTTTGTATTTTTTCTGATAAAGTAATTGCCTTTACCAGCTCCCTGACACCAATTCAGAATAAATAAGAAAAACAAGTGCAAGCAGTATGGCAAGAGCTGCTTAGCCACAGCCTCCACAACAAAAGATGAAGTAGAAATTGCCAGTGAAAGTGGTTGAAGAACTGTCCAGCAAGCATCTCAGGGAGCTGAGCGAGGCTATGTAGGTACTACTAGCAGCCAGGGGGAACAAAAGAAAAAGGAAACATGTAAAAAATCTAATGAATAAGCAACTTACAGCTTTCATAAGCAAATTTAAGTTTTATTTCTGCAGATAAACCAGTAGAAGAAACAGTGCTCAATTTTTCACATCAACCTCCTATTGTACTAGGCTTCTCAACTGTTTGATAGCTGTTAGGGTCTTTTATTTAATAGGTTAAGGTGTTGGTTTTTTTTTTTCAGTAAGACTATAGAGGCTTAAGGCAGGAGAGGTGTTGGGTACTTGTGTGAGAGTGTACAGGCATTTTAAGTTCGTGTAGCAAAGGAAGGGAAGGACTCCAAGCACCTCTTCTGATGAAATCACTTCCACTCTGGGGAATGGATCCCAGGGTTCAGGGGTAAGCTCTGCTTACTGCAGTGGATCTATGAAGTTGCTTAAACTGAACTTTTGAAAGCCCAAGTTCCTTATTTTTGGAGTTCCTAATCTGAGAAATAAGAGATGATTGCAAAAGTAACAAATACCAAGAACTGCAGCTGAGAGTGACTGAAGCTTTGAACATATTAAGAGATATATAAAACTAAACACACTGAGAAATCTGCATCCAGGTGCTGGGAATGCACTCCAAGCTGGAAGAGAGCTGATAACTTTGCCTTGGTGTGCCCTTGTTTTGGATGTTTCTAAGTGACCACTGCACAGTCTAAGCAGGAAAATGATACTGAAGTAAACCCATTAATAATTTCAAAGCCTTTCATTTCCCAGGTAACTGCACTGGGATTCCTACAGCATGACTTAAATAAGGCCTTAAAGCCACACGGGGATTACAGAGGATAAAATTAGGTATTTAATAAAATATGTAATGTTTCCTTGGTTTTTCCCTAACTGAAAGGAATACAGCTGCCTCTGCACTTCTTAGAATCAAAACCAACATATAAATTCCCATTACTGTGCAATAATGGGAATTTATACTCTTTTCTTCAGATACTCAAAAATTATTTTTCACCTCTTTGAGCATAACTAAATGAAGGATCAATACAAGGGGTTTTTTTAATCCTCATTTATATTTAGGGGCCAAACTTCCTCAGCTTTCTGTTACCCATTTCTTACCGATGGCAGAACTTGATCTCTACTGAGAGTGTATTGTTATATATCACCCAGCTAAAAGAAACTGTCCTGATCCCTCAAGTAAATCTTGTGGCTTCTCCCATGTTAATACTGAGCTGCCAATTACAACAATTCACGCATGCACAGCCAAAAAAATCTATAGAAATTGGTTCTAGGCCAAAGCAGGAAATCATCTTTGACTAATGAATCAGAAAGTGATGCTATTAGAAATGTATCTATTTAGTACCTTCTCTGATTTGCCCTATCACACCCAAATATAAACATTTTATTGAAGCACCAACAAACCTTTTAAGTGTATCTATGATGAATGAAAGTAAGATTTATTATCAGATTAACAATATTTTCCAATATTCAGAGGAATAGAATACTCAAGTGTAAACCCCACTGAGATGCCTAAACCAGAGCAAAACCAGTCAAGTTATTCACAATATCCTTGGGCAGTTTCCAGGGAAAGTCTCTGATACGTCTCTGCAAGATTCTGGGAAGTGCTCCAAGGAGAAAGTAAAATCAGCTGACTTCTTGGTAATCGTGTGAATAAAACACTACATTAATCTTAGAGGAGGCTCTATTTATTGTTGAAACAGAGAATGAGAGCGATTTTTCAGTTATTCATATCAAGCCTCTGATAGTGATCTACAACAGAAATGCCACTATTTATTGTGGGGAGGGAATTCCCTGTAAGGTAATGGCAAGGACAGAGCAGCAAGTGATATATTTTTGAAGTATTTTATGCTATATACTTTGGTCAGCAATTAAGTGGAATTTTAACATATTTCATAATAGGTGTAGGTTTTCCTGTGCAAAAACCTGTAAACCAAACACAATTCACAAATTCAGTGTAACTATCTTTTCATCTGGTGCTGTTGAAACTCAGTTTGAGGACTTATATTGCCTTTAGAGTGTTGCTAGTCTTTCCAAAGTTCAAATAATTTGCAGTTAAGTTGGACCTCAGAAAAAGTGTTGAAAATAGGACAGTTTGTTCTGTGAAATCCTAGAAAACATTGGAAGCTTCTAGTGAGGTTTCACTTGGATGCATTTATTTTAAAATAAGGAAGAATTCCTTTCTATTAAACCCCAAATGAAGAAATTCTTGGTTTGACCAGTGATTCCTCTAGGGACCAAGGATTCTTTCTAGCTCTTTGTTTGCTCTAAAAGGAAATGGTGAGCCATACAAAACCTTGAAAAATCACACAGCATAATTTCATATAGATTTTTAGAGAATTTACCAAAACCATTTGCATGGTACAGTAATAGTCTCCTGTGGGATTTATCCAACAGAGTTTGTTAGGAAAATAGATAATCCCTACAGTGAGCCAGTGGAGATAAGCACTAGAAGGAGGGAACACTAAGGAAACATTTATCTGTTTTAAAAGCAAAAGACAAAACACAGGTTCTGCTTCTTTTTCTGCTATTTCATCACTCATGAAATCAGTCAGCAGCACCAGAGTAGTAAATCAGATACCTAGTACCGTGACAGGCTAATTGTCAGCTCTCCCATAGAGGTGCTGTTTTATCTGGTAAGGGACACAGCACAGTTATTTTCTGGTGCCTTAAAATGAAAATGCAATGGCTTGGACAGTACAGCAACAATACAGAATTACTAAATTCAAACTATCAGATTTGCTGGCAGAACTGGCCTGCGAGGTGCAAGAAGAGCTGCTGCAGGAGCTGAGGTGAATGATCTGGCAGCCAGGAAGATGCGAGACCTCCTTGCACTGCTGAAGGCTTCTGTCAGTGAGTTCCGGGAGCCGCTTCCGAGTCAGAAGCCAGCTCTGTTTGAGTTACTGTTAATATATGGCCTGTAAGCAGAAGTGCATGTTGATACAGGAAATGAAGTCGAGGTCAGCTTCAGGTATGCACGTAATTATTTAATAATTCTATCTCATGATAGCTCTCAAAGAGTTTATATCTTCTTGGAGAGTGAAAGCCCACTTCAGTATTTTAATATTATAGGCTATCGTGAGCCATCCCATCAAATTACAAGTGCCTATTCAGTTTTTTAGTGGCAGTCTACTGTACTTACTAGCACACTGTACAAGTTGTTTTAACGCTACCAAGGCCAAAATATGACAATCAAAATATTAACATCATTATTCACTAAGCACACCTTTCCTCCCTTATAATTATAATCCTACTAAGAACAGTTTATCAGTTTTTCTTACCTATTAGGTATTGCTTTGTTCCAGCAAGTCTTGCACAAAGCTGCTTTCCAGTTGATATTTTTGAAAAGTTCATCTCAGTAGCTTCTGTACTTACTCAACAGATACAGTCTGGTTTAGTTAGATGTTTGAGAAAAGACTAGGAAGTTATTATTTTGCAGGCTTATTTAATGCTAGTAGCTAGTCAGAGCTACATGTGGCTGTGATTAATCAGATCTTCCTTGACCCTCCACTTCATACTAAGCTGTCCAGACTACTTCCCCCCATTACTGTGAAACCCTTACCCCATCCTGAAGTTTGGTTGTCTTGTTTCACTACTTTAACTCTGCTGCGTAATCCACCTGCATTTTAAATTAAGGCATGAAAAATTTTTATCATGGAATCATAGAATATCCTGAGTTAAAAGGGACCCAGAAGGATCATTGAGTCCAACTCTCGGCCCTGCGCAGGACAGCCCAAGAGTCACAGCCTGAGAGTGTCGTCCAAACACTTCTTGAGCTCTGTCCAGCTTGGTGCTGTGACCACTGCCCTGGGGAGCCTGTTCAGTGCCCAACCACCCTCTAGAGGAAGAACCTTTTCCTAATATCCAAACTAATCTGCCCTGACACGACTTCAGGCCATTCCCTCGGGTCCTGTCACTGATCACCACAGAGAAGAGACCTGTGTGTGTGCCCGTCTGCTTCCCCTTGTGAGGATACTGAAGACCACACTGAGGGGTTCCCTCAGTCTCCTCCAGGCTGACCAAGCCGAGTGACCTCAGCTGCTCTAAGGGGCCGAGTGACCTCCGCTGCACCAGCGGCACATCCACAGTGTTGCGGTGCTACCGCCTGCCCTCAGAGCTATGCTACCACAGGCACAGGGCCGCTGCGAGCGCGGACAGCACTGGCCGGGCTGTGGGTGTGCTCTCATAAACGTAAATGCACGTTCACCTTTCCCTCCACTCCTTCCTTTCAGGGTTTGTATTCAGCATGAGACCCCAGCGGCGCTGACCCGGCCGGTGCGTGTGGCGAGCCCGCGGGGCGGACAGCTGACCGCGCCGGGCTGAGGGCCAGCAGCTGCCGGCGGGGGCTGCCGGGGCCCCTCACGCTGC
>VWPU01018376.1:0-22901 GCA_013398955.1 Callaeas wilsoni | reverse complement strand
ACCGCACCGGGGGTACCGCACCAGGGGTACTACCGGGGGCACTGCACCGGGANCGCACCGGGGGTACCGCACCGGGGGTACCGCACCGGGGGCACCGCACCGGGGGTACTACCGGGGGTACCGCACGGGGGTACTACCGCGGGTACCGCACCGGGGGTACTACCGGGGGTACCGCACCGGGGGTACCGCACCAAGGGTACCGCACCGGTGGTACCGCCCTAGGAGTACCTTAGCAGGGATGCTGCAAAGGGTGTACGGCACCGGGGGTACCGCACCAAGGATACCGCACTAGGAGTACCTTAGTAGGGATGCCGCAAAGGGTATACGGCACCGGGGGTACCGCAGCAGGGCTATTACCGGCGGTGCCGCACCAAGGGTACCGCACTAGGAGTACCGGACTAGGGATGCTCCAAAGGGTGTACGGCACCGGGAGTACCGCACTAGGGGTACCGCACCAAGGGTACCGCACCCGGGGGTAAAGCACCCGGGACACCGTACCGGGACGCCCCGCGCGGAGTGCTGCGGACCCCGGCACTGCCCGTGCTGCGGAGGAGGCGGAGGGCAGGCGGGAGGGTCCCGCTCCCGCCGAGCGGCGAAGATAAAGTTTCACCCGGCTGGCGACATGGATGACACGGACACGCGGGATCTGTGTCGCAGCTGCCTGGCAGAGGCCTCCCAAGATGCGGCATTCTCCGCTTGGATTTAAGAAATCAATTTTCCAGGGGTTCCCATTTCACGTGAGTCAGAGCAGCAATTGGATACACGGTTGGATTCCCACATGCATGGGAATAACCTCGCCGCATGAGATGGCAGAAGGAGTCGTTTGTGTTCTTGGTGCAAATCAAAACTCAGATCGAATTAATAGTGTGGAACACTTTACCTTAAGTAAACTTTTTTTTATTTTTCTGGATAAGAGGTCAAGCTATTTACATCTTGTATAATTTTTTTTTTTCTTGGCAACAACTATATGGGAAGGCCTGAAAGGCAGGAAGGGATTTACTGTGATTGTGTTTCATAGGGAGTCTGCACAAAAAATGATACAGAGACAAAGGAAAAGCCAGTGTTGGGAAAGTAAAGAAAGAGCATCCTTAGAGGAGTTGATACCAAGGCATGGAGTAAAATTACAGAATCACGGAAGAGCTTGGGTTGGAAGAAACTTTCAAAATCATCTCGTTCCAGCCCCCTGCCATGGGTAGGGACACCTTCCACTAGACCAGGTTCTCACTGGCCTTTTCCATCTGTGCCTTAGCATTCCTGACCCCATCCATAAACATCAAAATCGTATCCCTGTACTCTTCCTAGGCCAGCTGTCCCTGCTTCCACTGACTGTGCGTTTCCTTCTCACTCCTCAGTTTGAGGAGCAGGTCTTTGCTTAGCCATGTTGGTCTCCAGCCTGCTTTGCATGATTTCTTGCACAGCAGGTGTTGAAGCAATGAGAGGCTACAATCATGGAAGCAGTTTTGGGATAAAAAGTGTCAAGGGCAGGTTATCTGGAGCAGCAAACCCAATGATGGTGTTGTGAAACTGGTGAGACAAGAGGATAAACATCTCTACCAGGGCACAGGTTTTGGCAAGAGACATTGTAACTCACAAAATCTACCACAGTCCTTGATGGAGCCAAATATGTGGTGGAAAATGGAGATCTAATGGATATAAGAGATACTGATTTCCTACAGGCTCTGACAAAATCCTTCATCAAAACATATTGAGGGGAGTAAGGGGCCATAAAAAAACCCTCAGTGGTTTATAGACAGAAACCATAAAGGCAGAGACTGGGAGGGTCAGTCTGCACTGGAGCTACAAGATGGGGAGTTTCATGGAGATCTGAGCAGGGGTCTGTGCTCAGCCTCTTCATCAAACATGCAGGAGTGGGGGTGGGTGGGGACGTGGCGATGGTTTCTGGTGACGCTGAGCTGCTTGGAAAGGCTGATGGCACCAAACCACAGCGGGACCTCGGGATGCTCAGTGACAAAATGACAGATGAAGTTCACTGGAGACAAATGTAAGTGATGAGCCTCAGAGGGAGCACTTCTAACATCATGCTCGTGGCAATGGGCTCTGAACTGACTGCAACCCCTCAGGAAAAGGATCCTGGGTTATAACAAGGAATTTGATGAAAGCATCAACTCATTGCTGAGCAGCAGTCAAGAAAGCAAACAGACGGATATGAGTTAATGAGGTAAGAGGAAAAACTGCTGCACGAATTCCTGGTTCGCTCTCCTCTTGAATACTGTGAGCAGCTCTTGCCTCTGTTCTCACCAAAGAACTAATGATCAAAGATATGGAGCATTTTTCATTGAGGTAAATGGTTAGGACAGGACTATTCAATCCAGTATTTCTATACAAGCCTCAGGCTCAGGAAGTCCTGGAGCTGCATGCAGCCTGCTGCAGGCTTGGAGAGTTTATGGGAAAATACCCCTGAACACTTCTCATACCCTTGGCTTATCATACACCATTGGCTATGAGAGGATGCCGGGCAGGATGGTCTCTGCCTCTGACCCAGCACAGCTTTTCTTTCGCTCTTTCATTCACCTTTTTTTTCTCCATAAAATGCCTTCTCAGGACCCCGTCCTTCCCACTCTTCTCCTCCTCAAGGACTTTCGTTAACCACGTAGTGATGGTTTGATCTGGAAGCTCCCAGCCTGGGTAAGTAACTGCATAATGGTTGGCATCTGGAATTGCATCTTCCTCATCCAAACGGCTCAGCCATTTTCTTGTAATTGCCTCCTCGGAGCTTGTTTGGACGCTGCTTATCAAGCCCCATTGTGTTGCTTTCCTGCTTGTTTTTCCAACAGCCGCCTATTAAATTAAGCTCCTGTATTGAGACAGGAAAACCCAATAACCAGCTGCCCAGAGCCTCTCTGGATAAGTAGGACACATGCAATAGTCATCGTGTAAGACTGATGAGCATCCAGCCCGGAGAAGGGGAGAGCATGGGTACCAAGCCTGCCTGGAAAATAATCCCTGTAATGCCTTGTAACAGGAGGGGGTTGGCAGGGTTTGCTCATTGGATGAAAAACTAAACCAGGACTTTCTCGGAGCTGAGGCAAAGAAAATGGGTTTCTTGTTCTAAATCTGTAAGAATATACTTGGTAGTGTTCATCGTTAGCTGCTCACTAGACCCTAATAAATGTTCTCTGAGACCAATCCATGTCAGATCAATATTGTCTTTTCCCTGGGGGAGAGTTTTTATGTGTCTGTTCCAGTGAAACTTAAAAGGACACTCTTGATTCAGCTGACAGTAATGGAATATGGAACCCATCCCCTTACAAAAATTAAATAAAATCGATTTTGGAGGAAAAAAGCCCTCTCTTCTTAAGGTTATAGTCTTTCATGCTGCACAGATGATCTGCTCAGCAGAAAAACAGGCCACAGGTTTTATTTAATTGTTGTTCCAGTCTAAACCAAAGACTTGCACCAAAAGAACAAAACCACCATCTGAGCCCCTACCACCATCCCAATCCATTGGAGCTTATGGGAAGATTTCCACCACAGCAGTAAGGGCTGGTTTGGGCTCAAAGGTAGGAGACAGCATTATGCTATTTGCTCTTTCATCATATGAGGTTTTTGGAGTAGAGGATCTTTAGCGGGTCTGTATCTGGGCTGGGATGTTCTGTGTGAAAACAAACCACACCCTAAGCCAGCGTTATCTCCAACAGCGCCGAGCCCAATCTCACCCCAGGATTCACATCGGCTCCCTGCAGCTGGCGGGGGAGGCAAAGCTTCAGGCTTCATAGCCTCAAAAGGGAAAATAAACGCATTCCCAAGGCAGGACTCAGCCGGCTGGGAGCGTTAGCAAAGACTCGATGGATTTAGGCCCTGATTCTGCAAAGTCCTTAAGCTTGTAAGGAATTTGTAATTTGCTTGTAAGCAAATTCCCATCCGCTTCAGTGGCATTTAATCACACGCACGTAAGTGCTTCATGGCGTACCAAGGAGTTGTACCTTGGTGAAGGTGGGGATATTGAGCCCAAGCAACCAAATTCTTTTCCAGGGTGTTCAGAGAAGGGTAAAATCATGGAATCATATTACAGATCATAGAATGGTTTAGGTTGGAAGGGATCTTAAAGATAATCTAGTTCCACTCCCCCATCATGGGCAAGGACACTTTCTACTAGACCAGGTTGCTCAGGGCCCCACCCAGACGGTCTTTCTAAGAAATAAAAAATGTAAAAAATAGTTGGAGAGCAGATTGTAAGACTTATTGCAAACAGCTATAGCAAGGTCTTGCTCCAGCCCTGCGCTGTCTAAACCCACTCTGCTGGGAGATGCTGGGAAATCACAGCCTCTCCTGGATGCTTCACCTGAAAGAATACCATGCCTTGAGTGGCAGAAAAATATAAAACACTTGTAAGTGTGCTGGGGGTGTAGGAAGTACTAAATTATCTCAGTGCCTTGGCCAGGGCTCTCCACCCCATCCTTCTCTGTGCTCCAGTAGTTGCCTTCCTCCCCTCTCCACTGCTCCCTGCAGCTGCCAGAAGCCCCTGGTGCTTCCCTCGCCATCCATCCTCCCAGCTGTCTCCTGTGAGATGCTGCACATGTGGCCATGCCCTGGTTTGGATCATCTTGCTGGTACCTGGTGTGTCTTGGGCAGGTTCCTGACACGCAGCTCCTGACTGCTCATGAAGCCAAGGGTGCTTCTCAGAGCCTCCTGCCAGTGCCAGGCTTCACCCACAGCCTTGTGCCCGCCTCAGATGCTGGATCTGGTGGAAAATATGTTATTCAGGGTGGGTTTAGGGCTCTATCTCTTCCCCCGTAGACTCCCCAACACTGCTAGAAAACAAGCCATTCCTGATTAGGGATCTGTTACTTTGCCTGGGTCTTCTTTCTCCTCCCTATTCCTAGAGATGACTTTTCTTGCACTGAATTGCTATAGAAACTACCAAACAAACAACAACAACAACCAAAAAACCCATTTCAAGGTAGACAGAGCAAATTCTCAATAGATGAAAGTTCAGTGCCCTGTTTTCTTCCTCACATCCATGGTTATTTATCTCCTGAGAGCAGGGAAGGACGTGAGATGAGGGGTAGCATCCAGGGAAGAGGTGAGGCAGGAGGAAAAGGAGTGAAGGGGTGGGAGGTGGGTGTAAATCAGTGCCTCTCTCTCAAGGCCAGAGACTGCTGTGGATTTCCACCAGCTGTTGCTCGGGCTGTCAGAGAAGGGTTTAACAGGGATGTGTGCACACATAGCCTACAGGGAGAGCTGCTCTTATTTGTTCACATCTAGCAGGGGTTGAATTTATTGCCTTTGCAGAGGGGCTAGCAAAAAGCCAGAGCGTCACTTAAATCCCATTTAAAACCTCAGATTAAGGCTTTGCAGGAAGGGAAAACAGGGAGGTGGAAATGGCCTGGCCAGATCTAGCTCCATTGCTTGGGGGAGTGAGCTACAGATCCACATGGCTACAACAGCCAGGGAGACAAGTGAGGCTGTTGTTTTATCAGTGGAGCATCCTTTGCTTCAGACCTGGAGCAGAGACAGAGTGAGGAAGTGCCAAGTCACCCTATGCTCCTGATGAGCCTCCAGCCTCTTAGTGGAGCATAAAACAGTTAACTCCCAGGTCACCAGGTGGGTCCCAGCCCGATTCTACCATCCATTAAGGAAACAAGCTTATCCAAAGGAATTAGGAGCCCTCATCAAAGGCCTACCTGCATTTGGAATATCTTAATCCTCATGGTTTTTGACATGGTTCAGTATTCTAAGCACCTATCTTACTTTTGCAAGACGCCTAAGCCAAGCCTTGGCAGAATTTGTCCAAAGGCACTCAGCCAAGGTCACTCTTGGAGCCAGCAGTTGACCTGGGAATGGCTCACAGATACCCTGAGTCCTGGCTGAGCACAATAAATCACAAAACCATCTCCGTCTTGCTCACTATTTTGGTCCCCCTGATTTGTCCTGCATCATTAAATTTTTACAGAGCCTGACTCCAGATGACTTAAAGTTTGTGCCTCCTGTCTCCAGTAACTGCAGAGCTAAGAGTTTTTGTTCCTCCCAGCACAAGGGCTGGAATGTGAAGACTCAGCGACCAGCACAGGCAGGAAAATTTCTTCCATCCCTGACAGCTGTGTAACTGGACATACATGCTCCTGGTATCTTTCAGAGCATCAGTGTGGCTTTTACAGGTCCTGGTACTGCATTTCTTTCTAATCAGCAGAATTCAGGACAGATCTGTTACAGGACTTGAACAACGATGTTGCAGTCAGCAGAGCAGCAGAGTCCTGTTGCATCCCTGCCAAGAGATCACATCCTGCATGGATGGAGCGAGCACAGTATTGCTCCAGCCTCCCTCCAGCTCCATCACTGGGCATTCTGGGGGTGACATCAGCACCATGAGATCATCTCTCTTGACTGGCTATATTTTCTTACAGGTTTTCCCTGGAGGGCTTCTGGTTACTCTCCGGTTGCAGTTTCTCTGCTGTGAGGACTTCTGCAGGCTTGTGTTCCCTTTTCCACGGCACCCAGATGTTGTTCCACCCCAGGGTCTATGTGCAGCTGTGGCTCCATCAGCTATCAGAGCCACTGTGCTGGGAGTGCTTGTGATGGGGGGATATTGCAGCCACCTCTGTCTGATCCAGGCTGTACCCACAGGAACAGCCTTACTGGAAAGTTTTCCTGGCTGGGCATGGGATTGGGCTCTGCAGGACAGGTCTTCTCTTTCCTCTGCTCAGCCTTTTCTCTGCCCAAGCACACAAACCTCTCCTCCCCCGTCTGCCCTGCAGTAATTTTAGGTCCATGCACAAGACTCTGGCTGATATCCTGGCAGGATGTCCTCAGTGTCTGAAAGCTACCTATGGCTGGTGCTGCTCAGAGGTCTTGGACTCAGGCTGCAGCCTCGGGAGAGCCCAGGAGCAGCCCCTGGGAGCGCAGGGATGGGCAGCTGGGGGCATTAGGAGATGTGGCAGTAACAGCAGCTCCCTGTGGCACTGCCCCCGTGGGGGATGGACCCTGAACATGCCCTCACAGCCCCGGATTACTGGTGACAAAAGGCTGTTGCCAAACTGGCAGAGAGGGAAATCATGGTCACAAACAACAGCAAGAGGGACCTCCCCAGGTGCAATCTTCTTAGTCACAGCTGGATTACCAACCCCATTCTTATATTTTCCATGGGGGCAGCATGAGTAAGAGCTGACTCCTAGGGATGTCTGTTGCCTCCAGAAACCCTTGAGGAGAGAAATGCTGATGGGACTATCAGGCTGTTTAAGTTTCAGGACACATCGGGGGAGCTGAGCGGTTGTGCAAGGAGTGGGATGGTGACTCAGGTACAGGACAGAGCCAGCCCAGAGGGCCAGGATGTTGAGGACTGCCCCAAGCATCCCCCAAGGCAGTGTCACTGGGAGGGGATGGGCGTGCACAGTTCAGCCTTTTCCACAGTATCTGCAACACCTCAGTCCCTCCAGAGATTATGTTTGGGACATGGACTTGCCTTGGAGAAGAGCCTCCATCCCCCAAGCAAAACCTGTTCTGTTCATGGCTCTCCTTGTTTTGACCAATGGCGAGCTGGGGGTGAGATCAGATCTTGGGAGCGTCTCAGCATCTCCCAGATGCCGGTTTAGGTGTAAGGGACAGCACAAATGATGAGCATAGGGCTCAAACACACGCCAAGTCTCACATGTCTCCTGCAGCTCCCAGCCACGGGTATCCCGGGAGCCCCAAGACCCTGACTCCAGCCTCCCCGCAGCCGGCTGGGCTGTTGGGGTGCAGGAGAGGGAGATGGCAGCCCCACAGCTCCCTCCAGGGCTGCCATCAGGGTCTGCACCCAGAGCCCACGCGATCCCCCTCCCTCTGGAGACCTGGGAAAGGGAGGAATGGGGAAGAAGAACTTTCCCACTTGGGCTAAGCCGATGGGAACGAAACCTTGCTCCCTCAGCCCTGACTGCCGAGGCGGTGGGAATCTGAGCTCAGCCCCTAGGCGACTTAATGGGCTTTTAAAAAACCCCTTTGTATTGGATCCATTCTTCTTCCCAAAGCTTGCTGGCCCCGCTCCAAGGGGAAACCTTTGATTCTACAAATACACCACAATTATCATCCCGAGGAGTCTCAGCTATCAGGCTCCCCGCCTCCAAAAGATCAGCAGGATGCCGGAGAGGTGCTTAAATCATTTCATCCTAAGAAAGCCTTGGGCTGTAACAGCTTCCCTGTTGCTCGGAAAAAGCCACCCCTCTCCCAGCAGCTTGGCTCCGTTTTTCTCCCAATGATACGGTCGCTAGTGGAGGCAGGGCAGGCAGCGCCGCGGAAACCAGGCCACTGGGCTTCCCAGTGATTTCATCAGTCCTGGGACCCAGCTCGCGGAGATTTATGAGCTCACAAGAATCTCGCCCTGGAGTTATCTCCCCCTCCCCGCTTTTTATGGCTGTGCAGAAAGGGATTCGGCGATAGAGCCCTGCTGGGTTCCGTAACAAGCTCGCTCTGTTTGACAAATATTGCAAATATTTTCCTTCAGCATTGCACAGGTCCACGTGCACAGGCTGCTCTCACCAGCGTCGCCACCACCCAGCACTAGGAAGCTCGACTTGGCGTGGGGGAGACGCAAACCAAAAGCTTGCCAAGCACTGCATCCACTTCCTGACTGCTACCCCTTGCTCACGACTCCCCTAAGATCTCCTCCAGGTAGGTTTTTATTCTTTTTAAATTGTTGTGGTTGTGGTTTTTTTGGGTTTTTTGTGTTGTTGGGGTTTTGGGGTTTTTTTTTCCCAGAAGTATTTTTATTTTGTTCAGGTAATAAAAATCCTGCCCTTCTGCAGTGCTCTCCAGTCTAATGTTGGGATTTTTGAAGAAGCTCCACTTCCAGCAGGAGTCCAGCACTTCTCTCCTTGCAGAAATCCCCCTTTAAAGCACGTCATCAGTACTCTTCTGCAGCTGTTTTTCTTAGTAGTCTAAATAAAGCTTTCAAGTTAGGACTCCTTGATGTGAAGCCAGATTGAGAGGCTGTCAGTTCCTTTGTGTATCCTCAACTTGTCCGGGGGGTGTTTTGTTTTATTTTGGGATGGCTGCTTGCTGCAAAGCTGTGCATTTAGCAGCCCATTCCTGCCCCATTCTGCTCCTTGCCAGTGACAATGTAAGCTCCAAAGCACCACTGAGTCCGGCCCCTGCAAACCCTTTGCACTGTGCCTGCCTTTCTGCGAGGGTAAAGGATTTTGCAAGCAGGAATTTGCTCAGGCCACGGGTTCACCCTCCCTGTACCATCACAGGAGCCCCAGGGAAAGGTGTTTCACTGTGGCTGAACATCCAAGGCCAGTGTCTTTCCCAAGCTGCAGTTGCAGCCCACACAGCCGTGGGATACAGATGGAGTTCCCTCCTCATGGGAATCAGTTATATGGGGAAGGCCGATCCCCTTTGGTGACACCCAGCCACCATGTGGGTCTAGCAGAGGCTGCAGCCACATGGCATTGTCGTTGGCATCCCCATCCTGCTCCAGGGCCGTGTGCCACTTGCTCAGCCACGCTGCGGTGGCCAAGCCAGCCCGTTCTCTGGGCCAGCTCAAGATGAAGGCGATGGGAGGCTGAGCCAGCTCTGCCACCAGTTGGAATGTGGACCCACAGCCAGCTTAGGGACCCACACAGATCACTCCAGACATCTATAGGCAAGCAACAGGCTGAGACTGAAAATCTGCTCCTATCCTTTATCAAAATCACTGCTGCTTACTTAGGATGCTCCAGGCATGATTCAACACTCATTATCTTCATTGAGCTGGAGATTAGGCTGCAATATTCCTAGATAATAGCTTTATTAGCTCTGTATTATTCTTTCTACATTATTTATTTACACTGAGTCAAGAACACTCAAAGCTTTCACTGAAACAGTAACACCAGTTCATCAGACAACATTTTACTCTGTGCTTTTTACAGGAGAAAAGATCCTGTGTAGAAGGAGCTACTCCAGGACAAAAGTGCCCTTGCCAATGAGGGCTTTTTGGCTGAAGGAAGCTCTAGGTGTTATGGGTGCCCCACCAGATGCTAATAGTGTGGAAAGGTCATTTTCTAGCATTTCAGCACAGGCAATGGACAGTTTTGTCCCATTACCTGCTGTGCTGACTCTGCCAGGGCTGCTCCTGGCCAAGGGACAACTGATGCTCATGGCACAGCTCACCAGGGGCTTTTTCTTGAGCTCCCATGACCTGTCTACCTCCAGCCATCCATCCTGTCCCAGCACAGGCTGGCAGCAGCCCTCTTTTGGCTGGAACAACATGGCATTCTCCCTCCCTCTCTCCTGAAAAAGGAATTAGACGGATTTAATGATAACTGCAGGGACTCTTGGCTTGGCCTTGTTCATCAGCCAAGACAGCGCATGGGCCACTGCAAAGCTGTGGTAGCTCAGAGAACCATACTTGGGTCCAAGGAGTTGGCTCCAGGAAGAGCTGCCCGGGAGGTCCTGCACTAGGTGCTGGCGATGTTATCAAGTCCAGATTTTCCTCTAACTTGGTGTTGCTGCACAGGATGTCTGTGGGGGATGACAGCAGCTGAGTATCCTTTCACCTCTGCCCTATCCTTAATGACCTTGCTATGAAAAACAGGAGTTGACAACCTGACATTCCAGACAACCGGCTCCTCCCTGGGATGCAAGGGACCTTTTCTGGAATAGGGTAGACTTCCTCCATTTCTTTCTAAGTGACTCTCTTTGCAATCAGAGCTGCTGACCATCCTATTAGCACACCTCCCAGTCTGGATTAAAGCGACCCACATGATGCTGGGAGGGGTTTTGGCTCACATTCCCCCTATCTGCTCTTGGTACCCACTGCTTCCGGAGCCGAGCACTGCCCCGAATGACACCCGAATGACACTCTCCCTAGGGAGAGTGCCCCAGGAATGTCCTACCAGCCACCTGAGTTCAGCAGGTGCAAAAGCAGAGCTGAACATGCACATTCTCGACAGCCCCAAATGGCTCTGCTCTCCCCAGTTCACTCCTGGAAGAAGGATTCCCACTCGGGGAGCAGCTGCTTGCGACATACCCACTGCACGGATGCTGTGGCTCCCCAACAAACTCGGCAGATGCTGGGGGCCAGTTTTGATGTGTATTTCTTTGCTATTTGAAACAGTCCCTCCTGGAAGGGCTTGAACAGGAGGCTGTATATAAAAGCTGCCGTTGTTTTTATTGGGCTACCATCCATCTGTTTGTAACACAGATGCCCTGAGTGATTCTGCTGGCGGGAAGCAGAGGTGAAGGGGCTCCTTTGGATGTGCTCAGAAATCATCTCCACATCCAGAACTCTTTTTAGAGATGTTTACTATCATCCATCTTTCAAGCCTCTCACAGCACTGCCACATCCCTGGGGTTTGGTATAAACACTCGTGTTCAGAGTCGGTGAGAGAGAGCGGGGCAGGCGGTGCAGTTACGAGAAGTCCTGCGTCAGAAGTGGTGCAATTTGTAGCTGCTTGGAAACGCCCTGGCAGAGAAACAGGGGATCTGGGAGACGCACCTCTCCATTCCCGGCCCAGCCCAGAGGCAGCCTGCCAGCCCCAGAGCACAGGCACGAAGCACTAATGGAGCTACAACACAAGCTGCTTGTTTGCTTGTTGTTTGTACTCCATATCAACCAGAGCTGTCTGGAAGAAGCTCTGGATAATATTTGCTTGTGTGTTCCTCTTCAAAACCCCAGCTCCAGCTTTCTGGAGCTGCTAGCAATGTACTGCCCTGGCACTGCCTCTAACTGAAGCTCTAGTCAGCCAAGAAGGGATGAATTTGTCCCTTCTTTTGAACCACAGAAGGAGAATCTCTATCTCTCTCTCCATCTGTCGTACACCCGCCTACATCCCACCTTGGGCTCTACTACCCAACAGCCACTGCCACCACCCAGCCCAGCTCCATCTGCTCCACCTCTCTCCCATACCCATCCCCTTCCTTTGGGACATACCTTCCCAGGGTGCAGATGTCCAGCTAAGGTGCACCACAGCCCAAAGTCCTGGTTCCCTTTATGCCTCCTGCAGCTGCAGCTCCTGGGACTTGGACTGCAAGTAGATGACTTGCCCAAGCCCGAGGAGTGGATCAGTGTCAGAGGAGGGATGTGGACATCCCTCCCTGTGCTGTGCCTCCAACCCAGCCTCGCTGTACGTGAAAAGCGCACAAACCGGACATTCAACTTACCACGTCTTTGCACAAGGCCGGCCACGGCTGGGGCTGCCAGGGAATTATCAGATGCTCTTGTGGCTCTGCAGAGAAGCCAGGATTCTAAGGGAAGGGTTACTGATTGCATTTTGGCCCTGAGGAGCTGTGTTGGACAAACTGCTGTATAATCACTGCACAGTCCAGCCTGCAGAACAGCACTGTAATATTTTTCTCTTATCATTGTGCAGCTTTGGAAGCTCTTATTTGATCTCCTTTATCCATGTGAATGTGTTCAAGAATGCAGCAGCCTCTGCCTGCAGAATAGTTCCTATTGTTCCCTTTGTTCATGTGTCTGGGCTGTTCCTCAGCCTCCTCTCTCCCTTCCTGCAGAGACACACTCTGCATGGTCAAAAAGTATCTTTACAACTTGATCTTAGATATGAACTCAGCCATGGGAAAGGCAGAGGGCATATTTTCCTGAATATTACAGCTTTTTGTGATGCAGAGGGGAGCATGGTGAAAGGTATGCTGAGCTCACATGGTGAATTTAGCTGCCTTCAACCAGGATTTACTCACCCATGCCCAACCTGCAAGCTGCTCAGAATTAATGCTGAAAATGGATGGCATTGGATTGGGCATTTTTGGCTTATCTATCTGTTCTTCCTGAAGTGCTGACCCTCTTAGTTTGAATAAATCCACAGTAACACAGCAAATCAGCCTGGAAGAGAAACAAAGAATCCGAAGGCCATGAGAAATACAGATCCGCATTTCAATTTTTTATCCTGCTTTTTTTCTGATACAAAAGCTTACACATACCTTCATGCTGAAAACAGGCTGGAATTGACTTAGATATTAAAAGTATTTAACTTGAAGTCTTCCTTTTGTGAGTGTGGAACTGAATTCAGTGCTTTTCAAAAGCAGGCCTCCAGCTTTGCAAAAATGTCTCTCCAATTTCTAGATCAGCCCTTTCCACTTCTCCTTCCAGACAGGTCTGCAGCAGGCTATCCTAACACCATCTGCACAATCTTTACACCCCTTTAAGTGCACAGTTTCAAAACAAACCTCAAATAAACCTCAGCTCCATCCGAAAACCCATCTCCTCTCCATCTCCCTTGTGGAGAACCCGTAGGAAAATGTCAAATTATACAAATGTGAACCTTGGCACAGCTGAGTTAGATCAGGCTGAATTAGTCATCAGAGTTACAGCTGGAGGTTGTTAATCTGTTGGTGATTTCCAAGCAAACTATTTTTTACATTCTGTTTACAAAGTAAGAGAATTAAGATTATTGGTTGGGCCCGGAGGCTGATGCATCACCAGCCACGGCAAAGCAAAGATGACACGGAGCTTGCTCGCACACTGAGGAAGGTGTGCTCCTTCATTAGGCCTGAGTCATCACTTCCATTAGGAGCAGGATGCAAAGATGGCACCAGAGCCACTGGCTGCCACGGGGCAGTGGCCAGAACCTGCCGAGAGCCCCATGCTGCACTGCCTGTGGCACACACAACTGCTGAGACAGGTTGGAAACCACCGGCTCAAGGCTGGATGTGTGCTTTGGCTTCCCTACCTGCCTCACTGGGAATTCCTTTAGAAATCCTCCCTGGGAATTTCTCCTTAGATTGAACTTATGTGAGCAGGAGGCTAAACAGTTATTTAATTTTTTTTAGGTCTTGTTCCTTTTTGTGGTACTGAATGAAGCCAGGGAAATCACTTACTGCCATTCAAGTCTCACGGATGTGCAGTGTTGTTAACCTCAGACTTCATAAACTGTAAATTAAGGTTCCCAAAATCATGAGATTTGTATTTGTTTATTTTTAAGTAGGAGAAGTTGTCTCTTTTTATTGAGGTTTTCTGCTTTCAGGACATGACATGGCTTTTTTCCCCCCACATGTAGCAGCAGAAACAACCCCTTCTGCAAAAATTAAAATCTCTATCGCAATTGCCTGATCCCAGAAACAGGAATTTAGAAAAACACCCCCTTCCTAAAGACCCAACTAAGACCTTTGGACATGGGCAGTGTAGGTAGGGGCAGACATTTTGGTTCACACGGACCAAGTTCTTTCTACCCTGATCTCATTGCTCTGAGCAATGGACTCTGAAACTGCCACTGCTAAGCACCCATTATTTGATCTGCAGACTGAGGAGGAAAAAAACCCCAAAGTGCAGCTGATTTTCAATTTGGCCTCTCCTCTGTCTTCTGGCAAAACCGCTTCCCAGAGTGCAGAAAGCAGTGAAACTCTCCCACCCAGCACTTCTATTTTCAAGCAATGTCAAGGTGAAAAGTCCCCCAAGTGAACCCTGAATGTCTCCTTCCTCTGCTCAGCTCACAAAGCAGGAGCAAAGAACAAGCCTCCTTTCCCGTCCCTTCTACCTGCCTGAATCCCTTCTCATTAAGGAAAGAAAAGGTCAGTATTGGTAGTGTTGAAATGAAGCACAAGGACCGAACCGCCTCCTGAGCCTGGTGCAGGGTGCTGAAAGAGCCAAGCGTGAAACAACATTTTCCAGAGCCTCCATCAGCTCAGGGGGCTGTTTTGGCCTGCCAGTGTGCAAGGAAGGAGCCTGATTTCAGGAAGCAATTTGCAACCAGCCCCTTAGGAGACTAAGGGGGAAAAAAACCACCTGTGACTGGGTCATAGCTTGGTCTCTCCTGACAGAAGTTTGAAAAGTGCCTGGCAATTTGGCAAATTCACGAGGTGGTGGACAAGTCCCACCAGGAGGATGCTGAGGAAATCTGAGGCTCGCCACACCAGAGAGCTCTTGGTGAGGCTTCCCGTCTTGGCCTGCCCCACTGTCTCCCCTCCTCTTAGCATCAGTTTGCCAACCCATCCATGCAGCCAAGCCGCCACCTAAGCCTGTGTCGTCCTCATCATGAGCACAAATCCTCAAAACTGGCATGAAGAGATGTTTCCCACCCCACCACTTTACCCACCCACCTTATCTCTCTGCAGCTGTCTTCTGCCTCTCCACAGCTTCTTCTCCATGGCCTGGTCGATGCTGTCCTGGCCAAGCATGGATTTGGTCAATCATAACCACCTTGCTCCACTTTCAATCCCCCCACCTTTGTGTTTCTTCCTGTGCTGCCTTTTACTCTTCCCATTAATACCACATCACTCTCTCTGAGTCCTGCCTGGTGATGGCTGCAGAGCTCGAAGCTGGGACTGGCACCTGAGGCTTTGAGGCTGTACCTCATGGAGAGTAGACTCTCCTGTATTCTTGTGTTTTTCTCTCTGTCCATCTCCATCCACTACTGCCTCTGCTTTAAATCCCCAGGCACTCTGGGTGCAGAGATGCCCCTTTGGTCTGTATTTATCTACCATCACTTATGATGCTGTCCTGGGTGGATTATGAGAGATATTGCCTAAGCCTGGGTGAAAAACAGGGACCAAAGCCCCTTGGGACCATCATTACAGTGATCAGCCTGTATGCTGCAAACTGAGTAGGGATGGAAGACTTAAATATCCCAGAACTTTGTAGCAAATACTGTCTTGTGAAAAATAGGAATATTTTCTTTTTTTTTTTTTCCCCTGATTTGGTATCAAACCAAGTGTTTAAAAAGCCTGACTTTTCTCCAGGAATGGAAGGTTTGATTTTCGACCAACCTACCTCTTGCAATCTTAAATCTGTTTTAGAAGCAACCTTTTTTTAGCCTCTTTTTTTTTCTTTTTCAGTGCAAACAGACGTAATTTCTACACCAACCAAACACTTCTTTCTTGTGTACCAACAACACAAGGCATTTACCTTGGCAGACCAGGTAAAACACTGCCCTGAGGGAAGCTGAATAGGCCCTGGTGATGAGTTACGGTGTCTAACACTTCCCAAGTACAATCACAATGATTTATGACCGCTGACATGACAAAGATTTTGTCTGGTAGTGAGGAGTGATGGCTGATGTCCCTCTAAATGCTTATCATTTCTGGCAGCTTAATTGAATCCCGTTAACAGATGCAACAAAACTGAGAAACATTTCTCCTCCTAGGAGTCCTCATTGGAGCAAAGCAAAGACAGTGTTGGCATTATTTCCCTGTTTTTAGGAATTCTTCTTTGAAGTCAGAGGGTGCAGAAATGATCTTCCTAAAAAGAAAATGCCACCAAAGTAGTATATTATCTTCATATTTGATTTTAGGACACCTTGGCAGGAGAACAACCTCCCATGATGGGTGGTAAGAAGGGACCCTTGGAGAGTTGCTGCAGTTTTCCCCCGTGGAGTGAGGCATCCCTCATTCATCATGCAGAGGACTTGGGCTTGCATCCAACTTGGAGCCTTGCCCTCCTCTTGGGAGTTTTGAAGCTTTTCAGACCAGTTGAGCAAAACCTCAGATAAATGTGACAGCAAGGGCATCCAGCCCTGGCCTGCAAGGTGTTCTGGGAGCAGCTCTGCAACACGAGAGCTCTGGCAGATGCAAGGGAGGAATCCAGGCATTTCTGACAGGGCTGCAGGCAGCTGGGAGCGCTGCAGGAGACCCCACTTTGCCTGGGTGGCTGCAGTGCTGCAGAGGGGCAGTGTTTGCTCAGCACCCAAGAGAGCAGCAAACCCAAGGCCACTGGAGGCAGGTGGAGGGAGAAAGCTCAATGCTTCAAAGCTGCTGTGTGCAGGAGGAGGCTAAAATGTGGGAGATGGTTTTTGATAAGGTTCATCCATAGCAGCAACGGACACCTGTGGCCTGGAAGGACTTTTAGGAAAGATAAAGTTGTGCATACAGCATGTCCTCTTGCAACAGCTGAGCCATGCTAGTCTCCCATCTGATTTCATGCACCAGGGTGTTATCTTTTTCTCTGGAAAGCCATGGAACTGGGTAGAATTTAAATTATACCCCAGAGAAGCTGGCTTGCTTCTCTGACAGAGGTCAAAATGAGGGAGTTGGGATTCCAGTTATAGCTCAGCAGAGCAGATGTAGCTGGTTTTGCAGATGATAAAAATACAGCCTTGTCTCAGGAATGCTGCAGAAGTGAGGCACGCGTATGGCTGGCTTTTTTTTTTCAGAGCTGTTGTTTAACTCTGGCTGTACTGCACAACAGTTGTTCCCCTTGGGAAATCAATATTTACAGAGTAAACAGCAATGAGACATGGGCTGGGTGCCATCCGAGCACACAGCAGGACCTGCTCCAGTGAATGACTGCACCTCAAGCTGTGAAAAATGTTATTCCCCTCTCTTTTGGGATAGGAGTATTTTTCATTAGCAGTGATGAAAACTACTTTATTTTTACTCTGCTCTGTATGCTTTCCAAGGCCAGCTGGCAAGGAAGGAAGCAGCCACTGAAACATGGAAAGCTACATTATATACTCTCCCATATCACACACAGCTCACCTCTTCTGATCAGAGTTCAGGGGTTGGTGCACAGAATTAGCCACCCACCCCAAAGGAAAGCAATCTATCTGAGAAAGCAATCACAACTAAAATTTCAAATACTGAACTTCCAACTTGAGCTCCTGCTTGATCTCATCTATAGGTCATAGAATCATGGAATCGTTTGGGTTGGAAGGGACTGAAGGGACCTTCAAGACCATTTTGTTCAAACCCCCCTGCCATGAGCAGAGACACCTTCCATTAGACCAGGAGGCTCAGAGCCTCATCCAGCCTGGCCTGAAACACTGCCAGAGACAGAAGTGTTACAGGACCTCCTTGGAGATCCTGCAACTTCACTGCCTACAGAGAACTTCCCCTGGAGGACAAACACCAGTGACCGCCCTTCAAGGAGCAGGTCACCGAGGCTCAGCTGGGACTAACACAAACCTGGCAATGTGGACTCGGTGCTTTGCTGTTCCCCAAAGCACTGCCAAAGAAGGAATGCACTACAGGCAGAGTGGCACTGTGATTCTCACCTTACCTGGGTACTAGAGTGAGTCCATGTGCTCTTGGATTTGCAACAACACACTTGAGGCTGGCTCTGTAAATACTGCCTGGCCCTGTATTCCCTCCTGTTTGCAGAAGCACAGCTGTAAGGAAAATGTTCTGTCTCTAATCTCTATTTACACAGGATAGTGATAAAGAAATTCCTCCACAATCACTTAATCTCTCTTTGGGCTGACACCACCACCTTTGTTCAGCCCAGCTCCAGAGCAGCAACACACGCAAACATGACACAGTAATTTGTGGGCTAGGAAAGGACAGTCACATGCAAACAGTCTCTGTACCAAAGTACCCCTCAAGTCTTGTGCTCAGTTTTGAACCTCTCACGGCAAAAAAGACATTGAGGGGCTGCAGCGTGTCCAGGGAAAGGCAATGGAGCTAGGGAAGGGTCTGGAGAACAAGTCTGATGAGGAGCAGCTGACGAGCTGGGAGGATTCATCCTGAAGAAAAGGAGCTCAAAGAGGACCTTCTCACTCTCCACAACTCCCTGACAGGAGGGTGGAGCCAGGTGGGCTGAATGTCTTCTCCCAGGTAACAAGTAACAGAGAAAATGGCCTCAAGCTGTATAACAGGAGGTTTAGACTGGGTATTAGGTAAAATTTCTTCACTGAAAGGATAGTCAGGCATTGAAACAGGCTGTCCAGGGCAGTGATCGAGTTACTATCCCTGGAGGTGTTCAAAAGGTGTGTGGGTGTGGCATTTTGGGACATGGTTTAGTCGTGGGCTTAACAGTGCTGGGGTAACAGTTGAACTCAATGGTCCCAAATGTCTTTTCCAACCTAAACAATAATGTGATTCTAAGTTTCTTGCTGAGCACGATGAGCGAGAATGAGCGAGATGAGTATCCCACCAGGCAGGATGATATTGAGAGGAAGGACAGCTCCATCTTCTGGAAGCTGAGGTGGTTGAAGCTCTTGCCCAATTTTGGCAAGAGATTCGAAGCAAGAAGCCTGTTTTGGGGTGGGTTTCTGCTGTAAATTCAGCTGGTTGTCTGCAGCAGTGAGGTTCCACTGGCATACGTGCTGTCCCCACCGTGAGCTGGCCTGCTCGTGTTAGTAAGCTCTGAGCAAGCTCTGCATGGACTCACTGCCTGGCCCTAAAGGATTGGCAAAGCAGGAAACTCTTTCAAAGGTATCTAAGGACTTGATGTTGATGTTTGAATTTCCCTTTCATATGGCTGCAGCATTTTTGTCCAGGCGCTTTATCCCTGCTGTGCAAAGCTGTCATTTATTTGTAGTCAGAGATTTTGTGCTTTTGAAATTAAAGCCAAGTCAGACAGAAAATAAAAGTATTCCAAGACACTTTAGTGCATTAGACAAGTGTTAATTAGGGGAAGCTGAGTCTTTCCAGCCCTTGGGGCGAAGCATATCTTGCGTACAAATAATTCAGAAAAAGGCAAAGCTGTTCTGCCTACTGAGATTTTTGATTCTATACAGTTTGAGGAAAGCACAGAATGTACTCATCAGTGGAAACAGAGTTATAACACAGTGAGAATAACTTAGAAGGAGCTGAAGGGGTCTGAGGCCAATGCAGAATGTGTGGCCACAGTTGGGAAAGCAGAATCCTTGCTCAGCCAGGCACACAAGCAAGAAAATGGGCTGAGAAGACATGGCAGGGTCATTAAGGGAGCTCCCCTGGTCACAGTCCTGCCTCTGAAATGGGTTCTGTCTGCTTACAGCCTGTGATCACAGGAGAAAGCAGAGTGCATCTCACCCTCTTCCCAGGAGCTTCTGGGAACCAGCTCCCAAAGCGGCAACTGGCAGTGATGGTTATTAAAAAATACATTCTTGAAGCTGCACCTGGAGCTGGCCACATTTTCCTGCCAATTTTTGGCCAATTGTGTACTTGGAAGAACTATGGAAAAAAAACCACCACGAATCTGTGAATATAACCCCTTAGGTGAAACTTGATCCCACTCGTTATCCAGCTCAGCAAATGTTAATGCCCCTGAATTCAAATTCCCATCAGAGCCATTTTCCCCAGACAATGACCTTCTTTGCCCTGGTAAACACAGAAAGTGGGAATTTTCTCAGAGGAAGTTAATATGGCTTTTTAGACAACTCCTCCACACACACCAAAAAAAAAAAAAAAAGAGTGAGAAACAAAACCTTTTTAATAATCTGGGAAAGTATTATCAAACAAAACCTCTTCTGCTAAAGGGAAACACTTTTCCCAAGCCATTGAGATGCTAAGGGCCAACACATTACTTAATATTATCTTAAATGAAGAAAATTAGATGTCCTTGCATTCAATTTTACCACTACACATACCTTCCATTGAAGTCCTGACTTCATTTTAAAAGAGTGATTCATGCATTTAGCTTTTGGTTCATTTTAAACTTATTTTAGGCATCATAATAAATCTCACTTTGGAAGTGCAGAATTATTAATTTCTCAACCACATTTTTGCTTTGAAGTGTCTGTTGGCTGTTAATAAAATAAGTCCTTTTACGTTCTCTTCAAAGTCACAAAACACAAATACACGTGGCTGCTTTGGGCCAAAGGAGGGGGCTGAAAACCTGTCTGGCAGTGGGAATTTAGCAGAAAGGAGGAGGGGAGCTGCTGTCTCACCATTCTGGAGAAAAGTGCTGCATTTGTTCAGCCAAAACCACTGCTTGTGGAGGCAATGGGAAAGCTGGGACTGGGTCCGCAGAGATCCTGATTTAGAGGGTGGAGTCTTGGGCACTGAACATTACATTTTGTTAGAAAACCACTAGTGTTTTCACAGCCCAGATTTCATAAACCTAATGTCTGCCTGACTGAAAGTTAAGTGCCTTACAGCCCTGCACTCAGTGTTTGCTTAGTGGTGAATACTGTAGGCTCTGCGTCCAGCTCACAGCTACTTTTACAGCGTGTCTACAAACACTCGTGCCTCTGAGACATGGAGAAACATGTAGGCTCAGAGGAGAAAATTGCCAGCTGGCAGAGCTGGGTAGGCACCCTCAGAAGCCACCAGCTCAGGCTGGCTGAGGATGAGCCTCAAGTGCTCAGGAGTGAGATTTTTTACAAAGGCCACAGTCAGAGCAGAATGCTAAACTCAGGTGCTGATGCTCTGGACCACTGCAGTAGTGCAAAGGTCCTTCCACTGTTGGGGAAGCATTTCACCAGGAACACTGATGCTGCAAAGCAATTTCCATCCCAAGCCAGCAGCTGTGTTGCCATCACGGCACAGAAGAGGGAAGAAGGGAGAAAAAAATCAAAGCAAGTTGGAATTGTGTCACGGTGATGTCCCAGAGTAATGACACGGAGTCCGGTGTCTAGGTAAAACAAAGCGATGCAGAGAGTTTTTTATTATTCTACAAAGCAGCTTGTATCTTTTAGCTTACTTGAAGTTGACAACAGTGTCAAAACTCTATTGGACCTCTGGTCCACCCTCTGCCAAGTTCATTGGTTAATTCAGATGTCACCTATATCACAATGTTTACCTACACAAGAATGTCAGCAAATGCAGGTGCACAGAGCTTAATGGCTTTTAGAAAAGTCCAAGGATTGTTTATAATATTTGAGCCTGGGAATAGAGAGAAAGAGAAAATTCTCACACAAACTCTGGGAAAGTTAGAAGGTTTCCCTGCTAACAGCTTTTTAGCAGTGACAGAATTGAGAGAGGGATATCCCATGAAAGGAGTTCTCTATGGAAGATGTAACTCTCAAAACCAAAAATCTTACTTTTGCTAAAATATTTCACATATCTATTAGGGAGAGTCCCATTTAGCTGTTGCACTTTGGTCACTTAGCTTTAAATCACAAAATGCCTCTGAACATGACACATTTCCGACAGTATTTCCTCAACTGACCTTCCACATCCACCTCGCAGAGTCCAACCCCCTTACTAGGGGCAGGACACTTTGGAAGACTATATGTCCTGAAGCATCTCACTGCAAAACTTGGGTGGGAACACAGTTTGGCCATGTGAGAACTGCCTGATTCTTGCAGTATTGAGGGAAAGGGGGTTTGGGCTGTGAAAGCAGCTCCTTCCAGAGGAGAGAAAGGTGGTGCTTTTACACTGCAGTTCCCATGATGCAGTGGGACAAAATGGGCTGTCATGGGCAGAAGAGTTTCAGGCTGCCAGGAAGCGCTTCCAGGTGAGGAGAACCTTTCTGCCAAATACATCAACCAAGGGAATCCATCCCCTTCCAAGCAGAAGGAAAACTCAAAATTTTCCTTGTAGAAAATGGAAAGGTTTGGAGTGAAAGTCAGTGCTGGAATGTGCCAGGATATCCGTGTGGATTTTCCTAACCTGCAAGGCCAGACAGTGAAGATGGGATCCCGGCACACAAGAAATGCCCTCTTGCTCTGAGGCCTGCCACGCACTGGCAGCACAAGTGAGAGCCCTTCCTTGGCCTTTTGCCTTCAGCAAGGTCCCAGTTTGGGCAAACCCTGAATTCCCTATGAAAGCAGCTCAGATTTGCACGGGCCTGAAGGATGCCAGAGGACAGACAAGCTCAATAAGGTGCTAGTGCAATACAGCTTAGGCTACAGCTTTCTGCCCTTGTATCTCTGGAGCCTTGGAGGGGAAGGCTGCGTGCCTTGGGGTGACTTTCACCAGCTCTCCTGCTAACGGCCCCTGGCACTCCAAGAGTGTTTGGTCTCAGCACAGGCAAGAGCAGAAAGAAGCCCTCACCTGGCTTCATAGACCCCTGAGATGAGCAAAGATGAGGAGTGTGCAGAGAAGAGTCCATCAGCACCGCACAGCAGTTTCTCTCAGCCATAAATCGCAGAAAATACCAACATTAATGTCTGGGTTTGGGGTTTGTGTTCTGTTTTGTTTGGAGCTTTTTTACCACCAGGAAAACCTGTGGCATTTCCATGTTGCACACCTGAATTTAAATGGTCCACTCTCGGTGCTGCCTAGATCGAACTCAAAATTGTGCCTTTACCCCTCTCTTTCCTCTGTTACGATGTGTCATTTCAAGGGGTTGATGGGTAACACCATTTCTCTTTTCACACCTTGTGCTCAGGAGCTGGGAGAGCTCCTGACCCTCCTCCCCCGCTGCTGCTTGACCCTAAAATGGTTCTGCA
>VWPU01018374.1:0-20448 GCA_013398955.1 Callaeas wilsoni | reverse complement strand
GCCGCGGAGCCGCCATGGCCGCCCGGCCGGGGGAGGCGTCAGGCGGGCGAGGAGGGGCCGCGGCCGCCCCGCGGGACCCGGCCGCCGAAAAAGCCCTGTTCCTGTTAAATAGCCGCCACTGCGTCCGAGGAAGCCTCTTTTTAGTGTTAAATCACCGGCACCCGCTCAGGAGAAAACGTATTTTAGTGTTAAATGACCATCGCTCGGTCAGGGAGAAACCCTTGTTAGTGTTCAGTGACTACCATTCGGTCAGGGAAAACCTCTTTTAATGCTCAATAACTGGCACTCGTCAGGAAAAAAGACACGTTTTAATGTTAAACGACCAGCACTCGGTCAGGAAAAAGCACTTCTTAGCCTGAAATGTCTCCGCTGTGAGGGCTCTGTCCCCTCCTCAGCGGTCTCGTTGCTCTCTCTGGGCTTTGCCTTTATTATCAATGGGAGTGGGGTCTGTGCCCGTCCCCAGATTTCCAGTGGTCGTCGGTCCTTAATTCAGCTTCTCCCAAGAAGAACAAAACCCTGAACTTGTTTTGCACTTCCCAAAACCAGCCGTATCCTGCACTTCTACTTGGTTATAGCTCACCAAAACGGATATTTTTTTAAAAAAACCCAGGTATTAGTGGGTTCACTTGCAGCGATTCCGGTGAGGTTTGAGCCCTAGAGACAGGAATTAGGGGATGGGAATGACTTGGCAGCCCTGGGGTGACAGTGCTCAGCCTCGGTCTCCTGTCTTCAGCATCATCCCCACATTTTGGGTCATTTCCACTCCAAACTTTTCGACCTCCCCATGTTTTCAGTGCCCTCCAGGTCCCTCCACACGGCTGTGGCATTGCTGTCACGCTGTCCCTTAGCGGTGGCTGGGCCAAGACACACATATTTATTCATTTTAATCCCTCCCCATAACTCAGCCTCCTGCTCCTCCGTGCTTCCCCGGATTGCTGGGGACGATTCCGAGCCGCTGCAGGGCCAACAGCACCGAGTGTTTGATCTCTCCCAGGGTAGCAGGAAGCGTCAGCGTTTAATCCTTTGAAGCGCTGCTGTCTCCTAAGCCTGCCTAATCGTTTTTGTTTTAGGTTTAAAGAACTCTGGAGAAGGAGATGAGCGAGAGCATGACCAAGCCATTAAGAGAGGAGGATGGAGGAGGGAGGATGAGGATGGGACCAGGCGGAGGAGCCCGGCAGTGGGACCAAGTGGGATATTTGTGATTCCCGTCAGGGTTGTTGCACTGAGGGAAGAAGGAGAAAGTTCCTTCTGCCAGCTGCACCACAGCAGAAAACTTCCCTGAAACTCTGCTCCATGAAGAACCCGGTGCCTGGGCCATGGGGAGGAACGGGATTAACAGAGCGTGGAAATGACGTCTGGGAGCAGGGACAGGTGGGAATGAGCTCAGCACCTGGAGCAGATGAGCTTTAAAACTTCCTGGGCTCATTAGGCTGGGCAGCGAGGGGTGCAGAGCTGCTGCTTCCCTGGAATAACCCAGCGTGAACCACAGGATGCAGCAGGATGAGATGGGTTGGAAACAGGATAAATGTCCTGGTTGGTCTGGGAAATGAGCAGGAGCAGGGACAGGAGCTGGTGGAGGGGCCTGGCAGGGTGGTGGCAGGGCTGAGGTGATTCTGTTTGGATGATGAAAGGCAGAAGGATTCATTTTACACCTGAACCATTTCCAGTATTGTCAGCCACCACATAAAGATGAGAAACGGGGGAATTATTTTATAGGAAAGAGAACGAAAGACAAAAGGTGAAATAATTTAGGGTGGCTGCTGGGAGCTGATGCTCCTCGAGAGAGAACAAACCAAACAACTCCTGCCTCTCCACTGCTGGGTCTGGGATTGCAGCACTCAGGAAGAATATTAAATATCCACACGTCTGATGTGGGGCCCACACACACACACCTGTATCAAAGGGAATCCTAAAAAAAATAGCAGGGAAGATTTACCCAGCAGGAAAAACTATCCCAGATTTCCTCTTGGTCAGAAAGGAGAACGTTGGGTGAAAATAAGGAAAATGGTGAGGGGTTGGTAGCAGCAGGGATGAAAAACTTGAAGCAACAAGGAGCATCCAGGTCAGGTTTGAAGGGGACAGGAAAACCAGAGGTGACAAAGCTTCATAGCCATGGAAATCAGAGAGTTCATCCCAGAAAAAGCACGGCCAGCAAAGGAGATGGGAGCTGGAGGCATTTCATAGCAAAAGGAGCCAAATCCTGTGTCTTGCATTCCCAACTCCTGCTTGGCCTTTCCTTCTCAGGAGGGAGCAATCCTAAACAAAATCCTTTACAAAGCAGGAGTTTTATGGAGAGGGTTCCTGACTCCAGCACAATGCCTGCTGGAGGCTCCACAGGGAACGAAGCCTAAGCCCCAAACGTGCTCAGGAGGAGCTGCTGGGACTCTGCTGGCACTGGGAGCCAGGGCTCGTGCAGCACATCTCAAACAATCAGATAAAGAGATCACATCAAAACCTATGTGGAAAAATACTCTGGCTGCCAGGCTTTTGAATCCAATAACCAATTCTGCTGAAAGCCTTCCCAGGGAATTTAATAATGCTGTAAAAATGAAGTGTGGGTTACAAAAAGGTGCATTTGTTTTCTGGATAGTTTTGTCTTATCTCTGAGCAGGCCAGGCAACAGCAGCCTGTGCTTGTGCAAGTGATAGGGAAGAGTTTTCATCTCCACCACTGATGCAACTTTCTGTTATCAGAACTTCATTTACAGGAAATTCCTTCTGATATAAAGGAGGGCCACAAGCTCTGATGGTGAAAATTAAGAGGGTAATCACAGCTTCTGAAGTAGAAGTTGAATGTTCCAGGGGAAATGGGCAGTAACCCAATGGTGGCATTGCCTGGTGACTCCAAGAGGGAAAACACACCAAAAAGCAACAGAATTCCCACATACCTGAGACTGGAAGGCAGGAGAGCAGCTGAAGGACACACATCTCCCCAGATACTTTCCATGGGGCATTTAAAGCCAAACCTCTGGCTCAGTGTAACTCCAGTTACTCACCTGCTCCAAGTCTGGAAACCGAGGGCTTCCCTCTGGGCAGGACAATCCCACCTGGCAGGAGGAATTTGGGGTGGAATCCAGCCCCTGCTCCCACAGGCAGGGCTCCCAGGGTGCAGGAGCATCCAGCCAAGGCTCGGGCAAGGGAGGAGCAGGAGCATTTCAAGGCACCAGCAGGACAAACATTCCCACAACCTGCATTGCTGTGGGACAGAAAAATCCCTGGTGTGGATCAGGGCCAGGCCTTGGAACAAAGCTGATCCTTGGAGTAAATCGTAACTCCTGCTAAACACGGCCATGCTGAGCTTGATGCCTGTGATTAATCCCTGGGGATTTCAGGGGATATCTGGGAGCCCAGGCAGGGGAATGTGCAGAGTTGCCTCGGCACCATCGGAAATGTTCGAGCGCGGCCACTTGCAACCAAAAGCTTCTGCTGTGCCTGGCATGGAGCTCCTGGGAGCAGCGTTATGGACAAGCTTTGCCTCTTCAGGGCAGCCTAAATGCCTCCTGATTTGTGATGTGGCCACTGCAGGGCAGCTCAAACCCCTCCTGGGTTGTGATGTGGCCACTGAGCTGCAGGAGACTTCCTCTGGAGGGTGTGGGATGCTGCCACTCATGTGAAAGGGACACCAACCACGGAGCTCTCATGTAACACCAGGATCTGCTCCTAAAGGAAACCAGAACCACGCTGTTTATTTTGGGGGTTTAAATTCTGCCAGGCAAAGGGTTCTGTGTTATTCCAAGCGCAGGCCGTTCTTATTTAAGAAATTCCCTTAATCCATTATCAAAATCCTTTGAGCTACAAGAGCTTCCCGATCCCCAAATCTCCCGGATAACACAGCTCACTCCCAAGATGTTTATTTACCAATAACCATTCCTCTAGGCCAGGCTTACCAGCCAGCAGCTTTATCCCTGGGATAATGCTAAGTCCCCATCTGACAATCTTATTTCTCTCGGGGAATTACAAAGGCAGGAATTTAGAAACAACATCTTCTGTTTTCACAACTTGCTCAAAGCAACTTTATTTTCCCCCAAGTGCTGAATGAACCAATTGTCACGAGGATGTCACAAGAATGAACAAAAATGTTCCATCCCCCAGGGCCGCAGAGCTTTGCAGTGATCAGAGGGAATGCTGATCCCAGATCCAGCAGTTTAAGAGAGCTGGGAATTGCTGTCAAACACTGCCTGGATTTCCCCAGAAATCAACTTCTACTGTGCAAAACTCTTTCAATCCACCAGTACTGTCTCATTCCAAGCATGGAGAAACTGGTCTTTTACAGGATCAACCCCAACAGGCTTTTTATTTTACAAGACTTTTATTCTGTTTCACAGACCTGACTATTACAGCAGTAAAATTATTACAAGGGACTCATAACATTTAGTTCCAAATAAAAGTAGAAAAACACAAAAAAAGATAAAGGAAAGTTAAATGAGATGTGATGGGCGGTAAATGCATTTTAAGAGCACAGAAAAAAAAGCATATAAAAATACACCAGGAGCAAGGATTTTGCAGACAAGTTTTGGTTTAGTTACAATTTTGACACCACAGAGTCAGAGTCACAGAGTGGCTGAGGCTGGAGGGGACCTTTGGGGTCCCCCTGTGCCAACCCCTGCTCAGGCAGGGCCACCTGGGCCCCAGGGCTGTGCCACCTGTGCCAACCCCTGCTCAGGCAGGGCCACCTGGGCCCCAGGGCTGTGCCACCTGTGCCAACCCCTGCTCAGGCAGGGCCACCTGGGCCCCAGGGCTGTGTCCCCTGTGCCAACCCCTGCTCAGGCAGGGCCACCTGGGCCCCAGGGCTGTGTCCCCTGCCCCTTTGGAGAGGTCTGAGCCTGCTCTGCTGAGGCCCAGGGTGGAGCTTTCCCCCTGCTCCTGCCCTCAGGATCCTGATTCACCATCTCATGGCCACTGCAGCCACGTCTGCCTTGGATCTTCAGTTTGGGGGGTCAGCAGAGCCCCTCTGTTGGCTCCTGTGCCCCTTGGAGGAGGAATTTATCACCAATCCACTCCAGGAGCCTCCTGGATTGCTCCTGTCCTGCTGAGTTACCCCTCCAGCATGGATCAGGGTGCCTCAAGGCCCCCAGGAGGAGCAGGGCCTGCAAATTCCAGCCTGAGGCTGCTCCTGTCTGTGGAGGGTCTGATCCTCTTATTTTCCCACTAAAATGTCACCTTTCCCTGTCCTCCCTTCACGCCTGAGCTCTCAGCTGGCTCCTCGTCCATCCCCAAGCATTCCAGCTGCTCTCCCACTCCAAGGACAACTCCCTTTCCTTGTTCTCCTGTCCCTCCTGAAGAGCCCCCAAAGCCCAGCACCAGAAAGCCCAGAATACTGAAAACTGTTCACTGGAAAGGTGGTAAATCCAAGAGCAGATAAAAGGCAGAAATGAAAGAGAAAAAGGGAAGGAGGATGTGTGTGTGTGTAAAGTCTATTTTATGGCAAATTTCCAGTCCTTTGGCCACTATAAAGCAAAATCAGTGGATTTCATATAAATTCTCTGTATAAAGGAATGTCTATGAACTGTGTACAGTATGGCCCAGAATAAACATCTCATCATCAGCCTAATAGAGCTCCTCACAGAGGAAAAGAAGGTGCTTAGTCATGGTTCATCTTCCCAAGAAAATACTGTCCGGAATTGGACTAGTGCCCCAAAATACCATTTCAGGAACAAGAGGAATTCCTTTAATGGAAAGGAAAAGCAGAGTCTGCCCAGGCTGGGGGAGCAGGAGCTGGGCAGGGGCCTCAGGGCTGCACTGCTGCTTTAAAGTCCGTGTGGTTGATGGGCAGGGGATGAGCCTCGGTGTTGAACACCCAATCCTCCAGAGACAGCACATCATCTTCACAGAACAGAAGATAGAGGTACCTGGAGCCACAGGACAGGACACAGAGGGGTTACAGGAACTCAGGAGGGACTCCAGAGGGGCACAGGCAGCAGGATGTGGTGGCTGCCTCTGCACAAGGTGACACGTTCCTGGTTCATTAGGAAATCATCACCCTTCCCACTTAGCCCAGCTCTGGGTCACAGCAGAGTCCTTCAAACCCAGCAGCTGAGCAGGAACCTTGAGGGAGCCAGGGGCAGCAGTGCTTCTGCAGGATGTGACTCCCAAAGCTTTGCAGCACCCACTGCCTTGCCCAGCTTCCCCCACAGAAGGGGCAGGGTTGGGAAGATCCTCTCATTCCCCTGCCCTGGGCAGGAACACCTCCCCCTGGAAGAGGAGACTTCCCCCTTATTATCTGAGACTCATTAAGCAGGTGCTGCAGGAACTGTGCTGCTCTGGCAGGCTCCGTGAGCCCAGACTTACTTCAGAGTCTCTGCGAGGAAGAAGCTCTGCTGCATGTTGTCGTGGGCGGGCGTGGTGGTGTAAACATCTCGGATGCCAGAGAAGCCAGCTTCCACCCTGCAGTGCTTCTCCAGGGCCTGGGGGAGGAAGAGCACCCTCAGCAACGCCCAGCAGTGTGGGGTAACCCACCCATGACATCAGCTGCACTCCAGGTTACAAATCCAGCTCCAGGTCTCCTGCAGCCTCTGAGGAGCGTGGGGGTTACTCCAGACTCTGGCAATCAGGCTGGCTCTAATGAACAGCAAGAGAAACACCAGCCACCTGAGCTGATGGCAGTGCAGCCCAAAAGGGAGAAGAAAACATCCACCATGGAGATGTTTCCACTGAACTGAGGCACTTTGTGTATTCCTGCCCCATTGCTCACGGGTTTGGGAACAGTTTGGGTTGAAAGGAACCTTAAAAATCACCCAATTTCACCACCTTGCCATGGACAGGGTCACCCTCCACTAGACCAAGCTCCTCAGAGCCCCATCCAACCCAGCCTCGAGCATTTCTGATGTATCTCAGCGTTTAACACAATTTAAATAATTTCCACTCCTTCCACCGAGGGAAGCAAAGATTTTGGTAGGAATGCAGCAGCCCGCAGAGCTCTGTGCCCTCCGCAGCCTTACCTGGACCACCTCCCAGCCCCAGAGCCTGTACTTGGGGTCGTGGGTGAGCCTCCACAGGTACATGTAGCTCTCCACCACCTCGGGCCGCAGGATGTAGTAGCGCTCGCTGAGCCGCGTGGCCATGGCCTCGCTCCCCGCGTCGAAGCGAAAGGCCTCGGGGCCCAGCTTGGTATCTGGGGACAACCACACACAGCAACTGGTCACTGGCAGGGCAGCACAAGAGAGGCACCATCCAGGTGCCTTCGTGCTGCTCGGGATGCCAGTGTTTAACTACGGCTTTGTCGAGCCTTTTCTTCCGCAGCGCCTTTGGAGAGAAGGGACCAGGACGATGGGAAAGGCCCAGCCAACTGCACTGGTGTTTTATCAACAGAACATCAGGAGTATGTTGGTCTTTGGTTAAGAATCCCAGCCTCTTGCAAGCACTAGCCAGCACTCGGATCCCTGCTTTAGACACCAACCCTCTCCCCGCTGGAAAAAATTTGTTCGTGAGGTTGCCCAGAGCAGCTGTGGCTGCCCCTGGATCCCCGGCAGTGCCCAAGGCCAGGCTGGACGGGGCTGGGAGCACCCCGGGACAGTGGGAGGTGTCCCTGCCATGGCAGAGGGTGGAACAGGATGGGATTTAAGGTCCCTTCCAGCCCAAACCCTCCGTAAGTCTGTGATCATGCCACAAGGTTTTTCTGGCTGTGCTTCCCCCAGTGCTGTGCTTCAGGGAGTCATTATCTCCCTCTAATTATTTTGCACCCCTCCCCTGGGCCCTGGCAGTGTTTGCTGGGAGCTGGGGTGCCATGCACAGCCCCTCTGCAGCCCCTGCTGAGCTGCCAGCCCTGGAGCAGCGCGGGCAGCCTGCTGCTGGCCTCTCTGTGCTGACGGTGACAGCTGGCTCCAGGCACTCACAGCCACAGGGCTGTCAGCTCAGGGGGCTGGGTTTAGCTCTGTAAGTGCTGGGAAGGAGTTATTTGCAAACATCATTTCGGGTTAGCTTGAAGTTTATTGGGCAAACATGCTGGGCACCAAACGGGGCTCGCTGCTGTGGGGAAGGTGTGGAACAATCCTTGGATGCAGCTGTGGACAGACAAAGTCCTGGAGAGCTGCCTCAGCTGCCTGCAGCCTCACAGGAGCTGCAGAGATGCCTACAAAGAAAGCAGTGGTGTCCAAAGCAGCTCCTGCAGGCACCAGGATTCAGCCCCGGGTCCGCTCCCAGCCCTGCCCCAGGAGCTCCCAGCTGCCCGTCCCTCTGCTCCAGCTGCTGCTACACAAATCCCGTTCCTGTCCCTTCCAGCCGTGCCAGGGAAGCCCAGGGAAAGCCGCACCAGGGGTTCAGGTGCTGCTGAGGCACAAACACCCCCCTGCCAGGCAATCCCAGCCTGCAGGGGCTGGGGCCAGGGCCCCCAGGTTACCTGTGCGTGCGTAGGACTCGTGGCAGGTGCTGGTGATCTCTGCAGCCAGCTCCATGTGCCTCTGCCTCCTCTCCTCTGCCTCGTGCTCCGCTCCCAGGGCAATCATGCCCCCAGAGAAGCAGGCCAGGTGGCCCATCTTGTGGTCCAGGATGCCACCCCTCCACTCGGCGATGTAGGTCAAGCCTCCTGCAGATTTTTTGACCAAATGCTTTTCTATTGCCTAAAGGGTTAAAAATCAGGATTTCAAGAGAGTGGACAGTAAGCCCACTTACTTAGTGTCACTCAGTGGACAGGAGCGAGTACCAAGGAAACCCAAAGACTTATTCTGAAGATCTGAAACCTTCTTATGAACCGCAGCCCCCAAAAACCACAGAGCAGCACCTCGCTCCTCACCTCCAAGGCTTCGTCGTACATCTTTTTAGCTTCAGAGTCTTTCTTGTCTGACATCAGCCAGGATTTGATGAGATATTCATAAAAGCTGTCCCCGAGCCCCCCGATGGAGACGTGGTCTGTGGTGGGAAAGCCAGAAAAGAGCTTCGGGTTCATGATACACAATGAGCAGCTGCTTTACAAAGGGGAAACAATCACGTCCTATTTAATGCCCTTGTTCTCTCCTTCCTCTTCCCAGCTTCCTGGGGAGAGCTTGCAGCACTGCTTTTCAGAAAGGAAGAAAGGTGGAAAGTGCAATCAGAAGAAAAATGTTCTGTCATTTTCCAGAGCATTAGTATCCCTTACCAGAACCACTGAGAGGCCTTATTTTACAAGTTATTTATACTGCAACGTGAAGATGCTTCCTGTTTATGGAGCCATCATCATAAATCCACCCTCGTAAACCAAAAGCAGTGGTGGGTATTGATAGATTTCCATCTCGATGGAGCCCCTGGGAGCTGTCTCCTTGCCTCAGGAAAGGAAGGAGAGGTGTTGGATCCCACAGAGCTGCCAGCAAGGGGCTGCTGGAGACACTCCTCTGTTGTGCCATTTGTATTCCGGGCTCACAGAGGGACTCTGTGCCCTGGGGAAGGCTGGGGGTTGCTGGCATATTAAAATGATAAAGTCAGGTACAGGGATGTGCACTGCATATTTCCCTCTGCAGAAATCAAATTTCCAAGGCTGTCTGCTCAGAGCACCCCCTGCTCTGACCTTACAGGAGGTGCTGAGGAATTGCAGTGTGAAATAGGCCTGACAGCTGCAGGTTTGTGCCTGGGGGGAGCTGCTCGATGGATTTACAGCTTCAAACTGTACCACGGGGGGAAGAGCAGCGTTCTCACTCTTTAAAGCAGTCGAGCACTCCCATTTTTAAGAGAGCAAGACAAATTACCCTCCCTGGACTGAGCCATCCCTGTTAATTAAGAGTGTCCACCCCGGCTCTGCACCATCCTCATTTCCCAGCTAAGCACATGCAGCAGGTGTTCAGAGCTGCTCAGATTTTTGTTTCCCCTCTCCTTGTACACAGATAAAGTCCCGAGGCTTATTCCAAATGCTAAATCCTCCCAGCAGCAGAAACCAACAGCCATGCATCATTTTCCTGACCTGAAGAGCAAACATCCCTGACACACTGTGTCCAATGATCCAGGGAATAATCCGTAGCAAAACAATGAGATTAAACACCCGGCTTCCGTGCGAGGAGAGAGGGCAGAGTGTTTGCAAACACAGCCTGCCTTTAAAGAGCAGCTCTGTGATCCTAAGTGTGTCATTCATAAACTCACCAAAGCTGCAGCCCTGGTACATAATTGCTTTCCATATGGCAGCAGCCCTGGCAGCGTTTGCCTCCCAGGCACTCGGCATAAACAAATCCCTGCCTTCAGCAGGGGACTGCGCTCTCATTTTCCACAGGTAACCACTGCACTCGCAGAGGTGCAGCACGGCCTCTTCATTTGCAAGATGTGCTCATTCAGCCAGGTCAAAGATACACCTTTTAAGAAAATCACAGCAATTTCAAGGAAAACAGCTTCCTGCAAAGAGCTTTAATGACAAGAGAGAAAATGAGAGCCTCCGGGGAGCAGGCTGCAGATGCCTCCCTGCTCTGGTCCTCATCTGTTTCTCCCCAGCAGCACTGGAGATGCAGAAGGGGCTGATCATTCGTCTCCCTCCCTGGGATATGGAGTCAGATCCCAAGGTCACATCCTGAGCAACTGCCACAAACAGCCTGTGAAAGTCTGTCTGGCAGGCAGGGCATTTCCAGGCCTTTGGCAGGAATCTGCCCGTCCCAACACAAGCAATCAGAGGCTGCTTTTAATGTGCTCTGAAAAGCACCAACGGGCCCCTCTTTACATCAGCCAGTTCAGGGCAATGCAGTGAAATCTGCAGACATAAAACAGAATTAAATTCGTGGCAGAAGAGATGAGGGCTGGGTATCCAGCTGAGAGCTGTACCCGGCTGGGTAAGAGCTCCTCGGTTTCCCAAAGATTCTGTAAGGAGCAGTCGTGGACCAGCCAGGAACTTCTCCCCTCAGCACCACTGAGCAGGCAGAACTGGTGCTGGTGTCTGCCCAAACGTGCAGTGTGGAAGTGGGAGCTGCCATCGGGAATAACCCAGAGGAAGGGGAACCTGCAGGGGATGGGAGATCAGCTCTTCAACGGGAAACACAGAACTCTGCAGGTGCAGAGGGGAAGCTGAGCTGCTTCCAAAGGGATGGGATAACCCTGAGCATCAGTTCATGGGAGGAACAGAAACCTGGCTTTTCCTGACAGAACCAAAGGGGAGCTCTGGTTTAACGGGATAACTGTGACCATCCCTGCCAGTTAAAGGTCAGGGACTGCTCACAGCCAGAGCTCTGTCCCTGCCTCAGCCACTGTTGCCACCAGAGCCATAAAAGCAGCAGAGGGAAAGGACTGGAGTGATCCAGCCCAGTAAAAAGTGCAACAAAACTTGGGGACACCAGGTAATGCAAGGACCTCAGAGGAACCTGCCTAAATAATAAATGTCATCCACTGACGGGTTCAAACCAGCCTTTGCAGAAAGAGACTTTTCTTTGACAAAGGAACACCAGATCCAGCAGCCAAAACAAGCAGATCAATACCAGAGCAGAAAGTGGAGGTCAGAGGGCAGGGCACAGCTGCAGAAGTGGCATCTCCTGTTCCTACCACAGGGCAGACTTCTGCCCCGGGGGGCCCAAGAGGAGGGGCACAGGCTCTTCCCTGGCTCTGTGTGCAACCCTTCCCTGGGTGCCTCCACAACTTCCCTGCTCTCTCCAAGCCCTTCCCTGACTATTGCTCCCCTTCCCACCAGAGCAGTAGCTCCCTAATGCCACATCTCCAGTGCCAGGTTCCCAACAGGAGAGAAGAAAACATTCTTATCTCATCCTTCCTTCCCAAATCACTCTCTGCAGAGGTACCATGGTAACAGGAACTCGAATGCACACAGGAGAATTCATCCCTGGATCCGAGGGGGATCCAAGGCTCCTCCAAGCCCTCTGCCTCTCCAGGTGGCTCCTCACTTGCTGCAGCCACTCCGGAGGGGAATCTCAGCGTGCTTCCCATGCAGCTCCGTGGGCCCTGTGCCCACTGCAGGATCCTGCAGGGCTGTGGGTTCCCCACAGCTGTGTGATGGACCACGTGCCGTGACCCTCCCCCGTGCAGGGAAGGCCCCGATTCTCTCTCTGGAGGTGGGACACGCAGCTGGACACACGGCCGACGGGGCAAGCGCACAATTCCTGCGCTGCACCCTGCAAAGCCCCTGTTATCTCGTCACATGTCCCACAGCCTGCTTGGCTGGCTGCTCTGCCAGGGCTGCCGCTCGCTCAGGAAGAAGGGGAAGCCTGGAATGCTGCAGGCAGGAGGGGAGGCAGGGCGATACCTACGCTGCACCCAGCTCCCCGTCACCGGGCTCAGGAAGTTGGGGTAAAGGCCCTGCGGCTTCTCCACTCTGTTGAGGACCCTGCGGATGTTCATGACCTGTGAGAGAGGAGAGACAAGGGTGGGGTTACTGCTCTGCTGCCAGGGCTGCAGCCTCACTCCCCAGTTCCCTGCGCTGATCCCTGCCTGCTCCAGCCCACAGCCTGGGCACGGCTCTGCGGGACAGCCCGGGCAGGGAGATGCTTTAGGGCTCCTCTGCACAATCTTTATCCAGCTCCGTGGGATTTCAGAAGAGGTTCTGGAAACCCTGCAAAGCCCCAGTTCAGCTCACTGCCATGGTCCAGAAGCAATCCTGGGAGACCTCGTCCTTCCAATACCTAAAGGGGCTATAGGGAAGTGGAGAGAGACTTTTCCCAAAGGCGTGGAGTGACAGGACAAGGGGGAATGGCCTTAAGGTGAAGGAGGTCAGATTTAGATGGGATATTGGGAAGAAATTCCTCCCTGTGAGGGTGGGCAGGCCCTGGCACAGGGTGCCCAGAGTAGCTGTGGCTGCCCCTGGATCCCTGGAAGGGCCCAAGGCCAGGTTGGACACTGGGGCTTGGAGCACCCTGGGATAGTGGGAGGTGTCCCTGCCCATGGTGGGAGGTGGCACTGGGATGAGCTTAAAAGTCCCTTCCAAACCCAAATCTGATTCTATGACTGGGGATCTGGGTGGAAATGGGAGATGTGAGCGACGCCAAGGGTGATTTTTTCCATGATCCAAAGGGAAAGGAGTGGCAGGGAAGAGTGACTCACACAGCACTTAAATTCACCATGTGGTCACTTAACATGATGAATTGGGGCCTTTAATTTCAACAACAGACAGTTCCTTTAATACCCCAGAACAGCCAGCACTTAACTCTCTAAAGCCTCCCTTGGTTTCACCCCCATTAAATCCAATAGGCCTTTCCCTTAAGGGACCCAGTTAAATTCCATGCAGCATAAATATTCTATTATAACCTACAGAGCAGCTAATTCGCTCTAAACCTTTTACAAAATCAGACAATTTGCACGCCAAAAGCTGGCTACAGGCTTAAGCTGGTGCTTCCAAGGAAGTTGTCAGGGTCCGTCATATTTACTGGAGTTTAGGAGCTTGGCATATTAATGACAGGTTTGAATAAAAGACACAGATGGACTTTAATTCCTGCTGAAATCACCCAAGTCCCAGGCTGGGAGTTCATGAGTTGATCTGCTCCTCTGCAGTAATTTCCCACAGGTTAGAGCCCACACCACGCCACACTTTCCCTCTCTGAGGGTGTCGGGATGGATGTGATCCATTTTCTGTGCACACATCAGCCCAGGAGAGTCCATCAGAAAGGTTTTGCCCTTTTCTCTCCATGAGCTTAGGAGGAGAAGAGGAAAATCTATTAGGCTGGAGACAGAGGTTTGACCCTGGCTCAAAATGCCATGGTTTGAACCCAGAATGAGGATGCAGTTCTGGTTTTTAGCAGTTCATCTCCAGTGTTTCCTCATCTCTCCCCTCCCTTCATTCCCTTTATTTCCTTCACACATTTTCTCCCCAGAGCACTGCTCCCTTTCCTGGCCTCTCCTCGGCTCCCCCCTCCCTGGGAGCAATTTGTCATTATCCCTGTCCTCAGGAACCTCAGCCTCGTCTCTTTATTTCACATCACCAGCCTCTCTTTACCTTCCCACAGTTTCCTGAGTTTCCTGTTTCCCTCACCCTGTACTTTTCCCTCCTCTGTGACATTCCTTTGCTCATCCCACCCTTATTGCGTTCCATCCCCTTCATCCTAGCTCCACTCTGCTCTCCCAGCTTCTTCCTCCTCTTTTTCCCTCTCTCCTTCAAATTCCCTCCTTGTTTCACAACTGACAGACCTGCAGTGGACATATCCTAGAAAAGCAGAATTTTTGAGGGTTTTTTGGCAATCCTGTCTGTTTTTACCCCACTGTGGCACTCTGGACAAGCCCCATTTCCCTTGAGCTCGTGGGGGCAGTTTGGATTCTGCCTGGAACAATCTGTCTCCCTCAAAGCAGGTTCCTGAGGGATCTGCATCCACCTGATGGCTTCACTTTGGCTGTGCCCTCGTCTGAGTAAAATTCACACAACTTCACCCACACTGGGAAACACACCCCAGGAGGATGAAGAGGCCAATCCTCTGAAGCCCAGGCTGTGGGTTACTTGCCTTTTCTGCAAACACCGGGTTGCCAGAGAGCTCGGAGAGGTGCAGGAATTCCAGGTGCAAGGTCCCAAATTCTGCCAAGATGCTGCTTCCAGCGGACGCCCAGCCCCAGCTCCAACTCATGCCGCTGCAAGGAGAGAAAAGGGAGCCTTCACTGCCAGGAAAACACAGCCAGAGCCCGGGGTGCCCCTGCCCCGGGGCAGCTGTGCCTTTCCAGGTGCATGTGCTGCACCCCAGGTGTCATTAGGGGCATGGAAAGGACACATGCAGGTTTAGGACATACACAGATTTTCAGCAGCAGTTCCAGTGGGATGGAGCTGTGGTTTTCAAGAGATCGTTTAGGATTGGGCTAACACACAGACTGCACAAACTGCATTGTTCTGTGCGAGAGGAATCCCTCCTGAACAGCTCTGCTTAAAAACAGCTTTGGAAGAGCACTGACACCCTGCCCTGCAGAGATACTCTGGGATAAAATATCCTTCTGGTAATCCACAGCTCTGGGCCTCTCTGGAACCCTCCAGACAGGACAGTGTCCTGAAGGATACAGGGCTGGACATAAGGACTTGGTCCCAAAGCAGCCTCTGCGGGTGCCGGCCCAGAGCCACCCCGGAGCTGGTGGCTTCAGCTTCCGTGTCCTTGCAGTTAATCCCGAGGAGGTGACAGTTTCCAGGCACGGGGAAGGGTGGGGGTGACACTAGATGGCGCCGGGAAGCTTGGCTGGGACGGGAGAAGGGTTTGTTGTTTACAGGAGGTTAAAACTAATGATCCTTCTAAGAACGAAAAGAAGAAAAAAAAGAAGTTTCCCTCGCTGTGATGTAGAGAAAAGCACTGCAGGTCCCGAGCTGTTTGTTCGCCTCCAGACAAAGAGAGCCATTAGATAAGCAATATGTTCACACTGCTCGAATGGCTCAGTCCCTGCCAGGCTCAGCCTGCCCTGCCGGGGCAGGGGCTGCAGCAGCTCGGGAACATCCAGTGCGGCTCCGAGGGGCACCCCGGGGGCTCTGGCAGCCAGGCCCGGCCAGGTGAGTGTGGCATTCGAGTCCATTGCCCGAAGCTGCTGAGATGGGAGCAGCTGGGGAGCTGCTCTCACCCCTGCACAGAGCCGGTTACTCTCCTTTACTGACTGCACTGGAGGGAGGCTGGAACAAACACGGCCTCACCAGCAGAGCTGCCCTCCCGGCCAGCTCAGCGGGGGCTGGAGCAGCCACGTGGGGCTGTGTTTGTTGTCACAGCAGCTCTCTGGGGTCACAGTGATCATCACAGCCCTGTCCCAGGGACCTGCCCTCCCAAAAACCACAGCCAGGCCCTGCCTGCACGGGATGCGCCGCTGGGAGCCTGAGCCCTGGGTCAGGCAACACAGCAAAGCTCGTGGACAGGGGTCTGGAGGAAACAGAGCCCATCCGCACCACGTCCCCGGGTTAAAGAGCAGCCCGCAGTGACCCCCTGCAGGAAAACATTTTTTCAGCATTACAGGCTGGACAAACTGGGCCTCCCCAGCTGCTCTGTTTTGTAACAGCTCAGAGGAAGCTACTGTTTAAAGGACCTTGGCCTCCAGGAGAAAAGAACATGCCCAGAACCTTCTTTATCTCCCAGATAAGTGGGTCTGAAATGTCGAATCGCCGCCTGCCCTCCTGGGGATCCAAAGCAGCAAAGCCAGTGCCGAGCCAGGAGAGAGGCCAGGAGAGGATGCTGAGGGGAAATCCGGAGGTACAGAGGGTTTAGGGAGACGTGAAGGAAAGCAGGGCCAGGGCTACAGCACGGGAGGCACAGGGAGAGAGACCAGAGCGCAGAAGGCAGAGAGCACAGAGCAGCAGCTGGAGCAGACACAGCACGCCCGGCCCTGGCAGCCAGCGTGGCAGCTGGGGCAGCAGGATGGAAACAAGGCTGCGTGGGACAGGACACAGGGCCAGGGCAAAGCAGGCGGCCACGGGGAAGCTCATCAGCACAGAGGGGACCCCAGGGGAAAAGGTGACAGCAAGAGATAAAGGCAGCTGGTCAGGGAAGGGCTGGGGGGGCTGGCTGTGCTTGAGCCCTCGGAAATGTATGTGCACAATTGACTCAATGCCACGGTTTTTTTGTTTCAAATTTCTAAATGTCCTTCTTGACCCACCCCCCCCAAGCTGCCACCAACAGAGGCCCACACATGCTGCAGGACTCTCCTCCTTTTGGGATGGTGGGGTCTCTCTGGAATTAGCACATCCTTGCAAAAGTAGAACTGGAGAGAGAATTCCTTGTTGCAAAACTTCCAGGCTTTGTTTTGGCTCTGCTGTTTGGGTCAGTGTGGTCTCACAGCCTCACCTCACCCTCCTCTGCTTCCACTTCCACACTGAGTAATTCCCTTCCCCTGTGGGTTTACAGCCTTTGGCTGCTCATCGTGTTCCTGCAGCAGCCCAGGCTGTGGATGCAGCTCCCTTCATCCCTGCTCCTAAATCAATTGACACTCCAGCCCTCACAGCAGCTTCCCGGCCCCAGAGCCAGACCTCCAGGCAGCAATGGGGGTTCTGGGAATGGGCTTCGTGTTCTGTCGATTTTCTTTGCTCTCACTCAAGGTCATCAGCAAAACATTTTGGGAATGTCTGGGCAGACAGAGGCTGTTTCAATTGTCTTCACAAAGGGCAGGGGAGGGTTTGGCATTTCTGTGAAAGGTTAGTCTATGCAGAGCCTTTATCAGCCACAGAGGAAGCAGGATGTCTGTGCTGTAAAAAAGGACAATTACAGTGCTGGTGGTGGCTCCAATTTTCCCCGGGATCAGGAGCACATCAGACAACTGAGGGGTGACAGTGATATTTGAGAAACGCAGCAGCGAGAGCCAAATATTTGGAAGTCTTTTGCTTCGAAGAGCCAAGGAGGAGATTTGGGCTAAGGGCTGAATAATGGCTTTCAGAGTTTCGCAAGAGGTGAGGATGAAAGGCTTTGCTAACCCACATTTCCCGCAGCTCTCACCCGTGGGATTTGTTTGGAGGCATCAGAACCAGCAAATCCAAATCCCTGCCTCGCTGGCAGGGCATTGTCTGCCAGGAGAGCCAGGGAGCAGGAGGGCAGCCCCCAGCTCTGCCTCTGTTTGCTGCCAGACCTTCTGTAGGGTTTATTGAACTCAGCTGCCTCCCCTGGCCATGGGAACATCACCAGCCTGAATTCTGGGGCTCTAAGGGAAGGACAGAGCCTGGCTGAGGGCTGTGTTCTGTGTTCTCCCCCTTTTCCAGCACCAAAACTGTCAGCCAGTCTCATCCACTCCCTTTCCCACTTTTTCCAATTTTTAAAATCCATTTTTCCTAGATAAATCCACATGCATCTAGCTGGGCAAACTGCAAAAACCTGTGCCATGAGCAGACTACAAAATCACCTTTCAAAGAAAATGAGAACGAGGAAAATGCTCTTGCAGCAGGGAGCCCTGTCAGGAGGCAGAGGAAGAAATTTGTGGACAGCCCCAAATTAATAAAGCACAGCTGGGTTTGACCTGAGTCACCTGCAATCTCTGCCAAGGTTTGAGCTGGCAAAGCAAATGACCTCGAGGAATCTGCTCCAGAGGGGGCAGCTCTGAGGAGCTGCTGCTGCTCCTGGTCCTTCCCAAGCACCCAGAACTGAAGGAAATGTTTGTAAGGATGTGTGCCTTGCCTGCCCAGGTTGATGACTCCACGGGGGATTCCAGTGGGGGTGTTGAAGGCTGGCAGAAGTTTCTCTCCAAGTTCCAGAGCTTTGTTCTTGAACACCTGTTAAAAGGGAGGGTAAATATTTGATGGGATGAGTCACACAGGATTCTCTCACATCCCCTTTTTCAAACACACCGTTATAAAACACGGCAAGTGCTGCAGTCAGAAACGCCCCTGTTCCAGGTGTGCTGTGCCCTGGCTCCCCTGCACAAGAGATCTGAACCAAAAGTCTCACTGAACTTTGGCATCTCTCAATTTCCTCTAAAATCTGCACTAAGCCAGCAGCCAGTCCCCTGCCAAAGCCTCAGCCGGGACCAGAGCAGCTCACAACAGCCCAACACCCTCTGATCTGAACTGATCCAAAGAGTGCTCTCCAAATTCTTCCCATTCCCAGGATGGCAGGGAACACAAGGAGCTGAAATGACTGAGTTAAAACCAGAAGAAATCTTTCTAGGCTGAAGCACTGTTAGATTTACAACGTGGGCCTGCCCAGCTCGTGTCATCTCCTGTTGTAAAAACCATGATTTCCAACGAACCGTCTTCTCCTTGCAGCTCTTTGCCAAGAAGGATTCGTGGTTTCATGGCTAAGCTGCTCCTTTTCCATTTGTAATGCCTCAGTTTTGGGCTTTGCAGTCAAATTGCAGCTTATGGTGGCTTGCAGCACAAAGCAAGCACACACAATTATTTTGGGACAAAGTGATACAAGCACTAATCTTTGCTGCAGAGATTAGTCCTGATCAAGAGAAGCCTCTAAGTGACTTAGGAGATAAAGCACAAGCCTTTTACCTCTAGCCCTGTCGTGGTGGCTCTCAGAAAGCAGGAATTTATTGCTCTAAAAATACAGCACTGAGGAAACCTGAGCTCTCCTGCGGGCTTGCAGACCTTTGATACTCTCACAAGGAAACAGGGGGTTGCTTCAGAAGGGAAAGCAAGAGACAGGGACTTGGTTTTTGCCTTTCAGCCCGGTGACACTGACTGGATAAGTGACAGGCACTGCCCCAGCTGCTGCTAGGACTTTCAAGAGGTCACTGCTGGAGTTTTATGGTTTAATGCGGTTTCTTTTTGCTCTGTTGATCTGAAACCTGTTGAAGTTGTCACTGAGACAGACTCTGAGTCGGGGCACTGAGTCTTTGAGAGTTTTCCCTGGAGGGAAATCACAGAGGGAAGTGGTTCCTGGAACTCATTTAAAATGCAGCTGAAGTAACAGAGCTGCCCCTGGATCAATGGTGTCACTACACAGGAGCCATCCCACCCTCTGTGCTGGGGCAGCACCAGAGCTGAGCTCTCACCTAGGGCCAGTCCTCACAAAACTCCCCCCTGAACCAGAGTTTCAGCTCACCAAAGACTCCCAGGGCAAAGGAGTAATCTCCTCATCTCCCTACAGCCAGCTGTAAAATTCCAGCCCAGTCACATTACAAAACAGATTATGGCATTATGCCCCGGCCTCTGGCAGGCTGGGGAGGAGGGAGGGAAGTGGAAATGAGATCCTCCTGCTTTATCCAGGGCTCCAGGGGAATGCAGCATCCACCACAGGGGCTGTGACACCCAGGGGCACGGGGACCCTGTGGAGCTGCATCACTTTGTCACAGGGGCTGTCAGGACAGAGCCTCGGAATCCCAGAGTGGTTTGGGGGTTGGAAGGGACCCTAGAGATGACCCCATTCCAACCCCTTCCAGCAGAAGGTGCTCAGATCCAGCTGCCCTGCCCTGTTTGCCACCTTCCTCCTCTGCATCCCAGGGCACTTCATCTCAGGAATTCCTGCCCAGAGGGACTGTTCAGCTGAGTGTGGAGCACCTGCCCCTCATCAGCCGCCCTCCTTAGCCCGAGGCAGGATCTGGGATGCTGTCGGATGAAATCTCACCCGACTCGAATAGAGAGGAACAAGTACAAAGACAAAGATCCTCTGCAAATGGCATTTCCCCGGGGAGCAATGTGTCCAACTGCAAACGTGTCTTGCTAGAATTGCCCACAAGAGAAAAGATCTCTGGCAAATGAGCCATGCACGGTGTGTGCAAGGTAATTATGCGAGGCTTAATTAAAGGAACATTAGTGGCATTTCCATATTCACAAAAACGATGGGTTTAGCCTGTTGTTACGGGGGATTATCTGATGCTCGGAGGAGAGCTGCTGGAGAGCCCTCTCAGCCCGTTCCTGGGGGCCGTGAGGGACAGCAGAGCGGCCGGGACTAACCTCCTCTCCAGTTAGGTAGTAGGTGGCCAGGAGCCCTCCGATGTAGCGGATGTTCACCTCGAACAGCGACGCTTCTCCGTTCTGCAAAGACACGAGGACAGCCCTGAGAGCAGGGCCAGCAGGGCCAGCAGGGCCCTGGGCTCCCAGCCCCCCGCAGCTCTGTGCCCCTCTCACAGCACTTTATTGCTCTGCAGTGACAGGGGGAGCCTGGAGGGAACAGAAACACCCCGACGGCCCCGTTCATCACCTGTGACAGCACCTGTGTCAGGCAGGGCAGATCACACAAACACACAGTCACAC